>JABFFJ010000197.1:0-189237 GCA_013623715.1 Fusarium verrucosum
AAATACATCATAACTTAAGCCAAGCCTTTAATGAGTATCTCCATAAAGCTGCTTAATCATTCAGAAAATATTATATCCTCCTTCTCTTGTACGGAATTGCTGACTAATCAAATCGACTTTAAAGTGGACACTATTCAATCAATAACTGATGTCACGTGATTTGGCGTGCTTTTTGGGCGCTGCTGCCTTCCACAAGACGCGTCCCACCGCGCTTTCCCTCAACTCCTCCCCTCTTCTTTTGCCTCTTCATCAAATTTCACCTGCTACAATTTTCTATCCGCCTGTGATTCTTTTTTGCTGATAAAACCTGAAAGAGTGCGCTAAAAGGACAATGAGTGAGGAGTACGACGAGGCTCAGATGGGCGAGGAGGGTGGTATGCCCGGCCCTGGTGCCCCAACGCCACTGTTCGCGCTTGAGGTAAGTTTCCTGCTCAACGCAATTGCGACACTGGCTGACATTGATGGCTGCAGGGAATTGCTGGTTTGACGAAACGAGATATTCAGCTTGTTATCGATGGAGGCTACAATACAGTCGAGTCAGTGGCCTACACACCGCGGCGAGTCTTGGAACAGATCAAGGGAATTTCAGAGCAGAAGGCAACCAAGATTCTGGGCGAAGGTGCGCAAAACATATGAACCAATTGCTGAAAACTGCTGCTAACGGTAGACCAGCCTCTAAGCTCGTCCCGATGGGTTTTACTACAGCTACAGAAATGCACCAACGCCGAAGTGAACTCATCTCTATCACCACTGGATCGAAGAACCTCGACACTCTCCTCGCTGGTGGAATCGAAACAGGCTCGGTGACTGAGCTGTTTGGCGAATTTCGAACCGGAAAGAGTCAGATCTGCCACACACTCGCTGTCACCTGTCAATTGCCCTTTGACATGGGCGGTGGTGAGGGAAAGTGCATGTATATTGACACTGAGGGTACATTTCGACCTGTTCGACTGCTAGGCGTGGCCAACCGATTTGGTCTATCTGGCGAAGAGGTCCTCGACAACGTTGCGTACGCCCGCGCTTACAACTCTGATCATCAACTTCAATTACTCAACCAGGCTGCCGCAATGATGTGTGAGACACGTTTCTCTCTTCTTATTGTTGACAGTGCCACATCACTCTACCGAACAGATTTCTGCGGTCGTGGTGAGCTTTCAAACCGACAGACTCACTTGGCAAAGTTCATGAGAACACTACAGCGCTTGGCAGATGAATTCGGTATCGCAGTCGTTATTACAAATCAAGTCGTGGCTCAGGTTGATGGTGGACCAAGTGCCATGTTCAACCCTGACCCAAAGAAGCCCATTGGTGGTAACATTATTGCTCACGCCAGTACGACAAGAATCAGTCTCAAGAAGGGTCGTGCTGAGACACGTATTGCCAAAATCTACGACAGTCCATGTCTGCCAGAGAGTGATACTCTATTTGCCATTGGCGAGGAAGGCATTGGCGACCCAGCGCCAAAGGACATGGAGAAGGATTAGACTATGACCGATGACCTTTGTGTGTTTTTACGGAACTGGAGTAATGGCGATGATTCTTGGCACGATTGCTGGCGCAGATTTCAATGGTTGTTTTATGTGGTGATTTTTTGAAATGCTACACAACCTTTCAGGCACGGGCGGGGGCAGCATGGGCGATGTGAATGATTACCTACCTACCTTACCTAACTTGAGTAATTCTCTTTAATGAAAGTACTGTAGTTTGCTTTTCAAAAATGAAAGTAAATCGATAACTTATGGAGTGCCTGGGTGCCAGAGCTGATTGCCCTTTTGAGTTAGTGTGGGTCAGGCCGTTCTAGGAGTTCCACCCGACCTCGTAAATTCTGCTGGGCAACGCGCATTTGCCTTTGCGACCATCATCATAAGAACACGACCGATGGGCGAAATGGACTCAGGCGACACCCAATATCTCCTCAAGGAGACTCGAGTGAACCTCGAACCATCAACGTCTTCATCCGTCGTCACGATCCGAGTCCCATCCAACTCAATACACAGCCGAGACCATCGTAAACACGCACGAGAGAATACAGTAGAAGACGAGACGACATTTCGATCAAAGAACTTGGCGACTGCTTCCTCTATCTACCACCGGGGCTGGCACGATACACCGCGCAGTTTCCTATGGCGTATCCTAGAAGATGGCACTATCCTTAGCATACGGGCTGTTGATGTCTGCAAGAAAACACAAGCCGCCGATTCTCCAATCGTCCTGAACTTCCACTTCTCAGTCCCTATTCAGCCAGGATGTGTCGCATTTGCGGACCCCGTCGAGCACGACTCTCTTTGCGTTTTTGTTCTCGACCAAGCATATCAGCTGTATAGCTTCACTCTGCGGCCGGATTTGTTCAGGAAGAGGGCCGCCGTCGATGCTGGGCTATCCGATCTGGGCAAGGTCCAGGGACCAGCGGGACTGGGATTCAAGCATCCTCATCGCATGATTGCTGTGAATGCGGACACGCTGTTGATAACGGTCAACGATGGAGGAATGATCAGGCTGGACAAGAGCAAAGCGCATGAGTGTGAGTTACCGCTGGATTGGGGAGGTCAACCAAGCTAATGTCTACAGCATCACCTGTTTGGAAGGAAACCTTCTTCAATGTACAGGGATGGGCGCAGAACCTCCGAAGCCTTTTTCCCTTCCAAGGAAAGCACACAATCAAACACGGCAAGATCAATATGGAATATAGTTCGGCCACGTCGATTCAAATCACAAGTCTCGGAATGGAGGACAGTCTTTTTGCAGTCACGGTGTGTCTCGACCACAGAATGCGAATCTGGAATATCGACGATGGCCAAATTCTTTACACAAGTGATATTCTCAACGCCGAGAGAAACCCTCAAGAGATTGGAAAGTGGGCTATTGATCCATCACAGGCCAACCTAGTGCAAGTTGTTGGCCGGGGCCGCGGTAGCAGGATCTGCGCAACCTTCTCCCCCATCGGCGCCGGAGAGTTCAAGTTCTGGAAAATTGTCGCAAAGGATGCACACAACGTCACTGTCGACGACATCTTCCCCAATGACGCCTTGGTTCCAGTGACGCCATCGTCCTCTGATGTGTGGACTCTCGCTGACTTTGCTCTGTCTTGTCCTGCGGAGAGCGCCATCCAACTCTGGACCCTATGGAAGAACAATATGACATACAGAGTACAAAGGCTCGAGGTGGATCGTAAGAATATCTCGCAGAGCTGGGAGGAGAACTGGGATGGTGTCTACGCGGACAACCTTATGCTTGCTGCAGAGGGGTCTGGCCCTTGTGATCCTACTGATGTCACCGAGAAGTGGCTTCAACTTATACTGAAGCCTGGTCAATTTACGAAATCGACGCTCGAGGCAGCACTGGCGATATATGAGCGAGGTTTCGGAAAGAAAAACGAGCCTGCTGTCAAGGGCCGGGGACTGGCAGAGTCAATTTGCTCTATATTAGGGGCTGCTGCAACACTGGATCGAGGCTCTTCTGGCGCCATGGATTATGAATCCTTCCGCTCTTCTAGCGAGGCCCAGTGGCTAAGATTCTACCGCCTGTTGCTCGAACTGGACAAGCAGCGAGGAGAAGCGATCGGGTTGACGCTTGATCCCCACACAGGAATGACTTGGGTTGTCTGCGCCGACTTCCTTTCGGCCATTCGAGAATGCAGTAGCCTAGAGCGACTGTACTACAACTTCTCTTCACCCGAGGAAGATCACGTTCCTCAAGCGGCTCTTGTCAGCACAGCACTGACTTTTGTTGATGGGTTCCCTGAGCAATTGGTTCAGCTCTGCCAATCTACGCTGCGACCTGAGCTATTCGAGGATTCGTCCAAGACAGATATTGAGCGGATCCAATATTTCTATGACAAGTCTGGCTTCTGGCGAGGAATTACTGATGATGACTGTAACCAAGTTGTCGATGTTCTCGGCCAAAACTTCAGCACAGTGACAGATGAGCTTTACACCGACGTGATGAATCTCATTTCTGCACCGGAGGAGGCCAAATCACGAAACCTGCGGCATCCACTCACTGACTTTGGAAGGAAACTGATCGTCAAAGCCGTTCAGGACAGTATTGAGCTGCAGTGGAGGGTCTACTTCAGCCAATTGATCCTTCTCGTCCATATGGAGTTCGAGGTCGACAACGAGGCGGACATTCTTCACAACCGAGTTGACATTGGCAATGTTTTCAGACAACTTGTTGCGGCTCTGCGACGTTTGGAGCTGTTGAAGTGGCTCTCACAGACAGAAGTATCAGTGTCTAGCACCCGAGACAAGGGTGAGAGCGGGCCCGTGAAAAAGGGCGCTGAGGATGTTCAGCTTGTGACGGCGCTGGAAGCGCATGTTGGCCACTTGCTTGGTTTTGCCAACAAAAGCGAACCCCTTGCCATCGGCATTACGGACCTTGTCACCAACCTTTGTGCCCCGGACAGCGATATTGAGGTTTCTCCATCACTGGTTCAGTGCTCCCTCATCAAGCGAGAGAGAGCTGACCTGGCTTCGGATCTTGCGCCTTTCTGCGACCAAAACCCATTCTCTACTTACGTTCAGGGCCGTGTGCAGCTGGCATTGAAGGATTTCAATACTGCAGCGATTTACTTTAGAAAAGCAGCCATTGGAATGAGTGAGTTGTTCTTAACACATTATTGGTGCCCAACTAACAGACAACTAGGCGCCGAGGATGCTGGGAGTGACCGTCACAGCAGCGGCTTGCTTGACGATACGGAGTGGAACCTCCTGAACAATGGTCTTGCAAAGTACTACTCACACATCGTTGCCTTGTTTGAGAAGCAGAAAGCCTACTCTTACGTGGTCGAGTTTGCTCGTTTGGCTATGCAGTTCCTGGGTAACAAGCAGGATGCTATGTTCACCAAGACTGACATGCAAAGCCGCTTGTTCAACGCCGCAGTAGCGACATCACAATTTGAGCTTGCGCACACAACATTGGTGTCGATTAAGGATGAGGCCATGAAGATCTCAAATCTGCGCAAGCTGATTGACAGAATGTGTGCGACTTACCACAATATCGAGCTCGTTGCTCTGCCCTTCCCTGGACTGCAGCAAGAGGTCGATGATATTCTGGCACAGAAGAGCAAGGCGTCATTAGATGTCATCGAAGGATTCCCCTACCACCAAGTTCTCTATTCATGGCGAATTAAACACAACAACTACCGCGGCGCTGCGTCGGTGGTGCTCGACCGAATCCATAAGCTACGAAGCTCCGGAGAGGGTGACGAGGCTGCAGGAGAGGATATTCTTGACACACCAGTGACTAGACAATACCTCCTACTCATCAACGCCCTCAGCTGTGTGGAACCCAAGCAGGCTTGGGTTTACGATGAGGCCCCGGCTGGCTTTGGACAGAAGGGTGCAGTGAAGCGCAAGCTGGTATCTTTGGCTGATATCCGCAAGCAGTACCAAGATGAGCTGGACCGAATTGCCGCGATTCACAATAACCAGTTTGGATTCGAGGCGGACGACGTTATGGAAATTGTATGAGGGCAGAAATAGGACAGGCCACTTCATGTAGACTAGGGGTTTATTGTTTTGAAAATCCGGACGGCGAGATACCTAGGACATATACATTATCGGGACCGTTAATGGTGGATTGATTAATTTGCTTTGCTTTGCGGATGGTTTAGTTTTTAAAAGGCCAAAAAGAACTACAAATCTTGCATCATCCTGCTCATCCCGTCTTGAAACCTATAACGCCTGGACCGATGCTTAAAGGACGCGCATGAAGCTGACAATGTATGTATGTACATCAGACCAACAGCCAGGTTCTGTCTACCCTCATGCCTGAGCAGCAGCTAGCTTGTTCTCTGGGGGTGCAGGTAGTGACGAAGTGCCGGCATTTAGAACCGGGGCGGCGTCAGGAGCCTGGCGATAAAGAATAATTTCAGACTGCTTGAAATATCGTCGAGCATCTGTAACATGGTCAGCTGAATGCTTGAGAGAGATAGGGTGAGGTGGGGTATGAATGACCTTCGTCGATGAGAACTAAGCTGAGATAATAACGCGTAGAGAACTTCTTGTTGACGTCACGGAATGTAGGTGTTAGGTCAAAACCACCGAGGAATAGTCGGATAGGAATTGTCTCTCCTCGCGATGGTGAACCGTCCATGATCTCGAAGCGCACCAACGTCTCACTCTCGTTGTACTGGTTTGGCGCAGCGCCGGTTGTCTCTCTTCTGATGATGGACAGCTCCATGTGCTTGATCTTTAGGCGGACGAGCAGGAAATAGATGCGCCCGACAATGACATCCTTGAGATGATACTTGCTCTTGCTGTACTCAAACTCAATGTGTAGACAGTCCTCGATACCAACGTCCATCTTGATGCTGCTGTTCATCTCAGGGGGGATGCGATAGCTGTAGACCCAGATATCCTTCTCGCGGATGACGTCGGCCATGCGGCGCGAGACTGTGACGCGGACAAAGTAGCGCAGCTTGACGTTGATGCCATTGTATGATTCGTACTGCTTCTCGACGTTCTTGAAGTTGAAGTCGAAGGTCTGGGGGTGCTGGAGCTCGCCAGGTGCAGCGAGTTCTTGGTTGAGGGAGAGGAATTCGTAGTGGTTGCCGCGGTCGAAGAACATTTCTATGCGATGGGTCAGCATGGTGCATGCATGTCGCCGAAGCGCATGAGAGCTTCAGGGAAGCATTGCGATGTATAGGGGTCGCGGACCTATCGTGCCGATGAACTGGACCTTGATACCGGTATGCTCAAGCCTCTTGCCATCCTTTGGACGAACGGTGACAGCGCCCTTGACAGATTCGCCGTCCATAAAGAGAGGGGCCTTCTCGCGACGGTTCTTGTCGAGCTTGACATCGACCATGGAACGCTCATCGGTATCGTCGAGGACAACGTCGATGTCGACGGGAGTCGCGAAGAAGTACGACATTGCGGGCGAGTTGTGTATATCTATGCCTGTTGCCTCTGAGGTTTTGGTCGGTGTCGTGAGATGAGGATGAGGCTGAGGCTGGTGCAAGCTTGGTGATACTGGAACTTGGTGGGATGGCTGGACTTGGCTGAGGAGAGACAAGGGGGTGCTGACGTCGGCCCCACCGGAGCTGGCCGCCTTGAGATCTCTAGAATAACAAAAAGAGTACATATAAACAGTTACTTGGAAGTTGATATTAGTATATTATTAATTATTTCAATATTATAATTACCGACAATCTTCACATATAGCTGTCACAAAGCTATCAGAAAGCCCTCTTGCCAACAATTTCCTATGATTCGGTTGGTCTAAAAGAAGACCCAAAAGCTTAGTTAGGTGAAAGGATAAGGAATGACCATCTTCAAACATCTTCTACCATGATCTAACATCTCACTTGGAGAAACCCAGGGCTTGTGGTTGCCCAAGACTTTCACCATCTATTCAAGTTTCCGGGTGGCTTGTGCTCCCTGCGAGGTTGCGAGAGATTCGCTCTAGGAGAGCGAGTGGCGTGTACTTTGACGAGCTCACATGGGTCACACACAGGCGGCTTGAGCCAAGATACTACCATTTATCGCTTTTCATTGTCTTGTTGACTGCCTCGCAATTGATCCGATGCTACAGCTTAGTCTCGCGGATCTCCTGAAAGGTTAGTATCATTCGGTGTCGTTCTTCTGGACATAACCGATTGCGGCATATAGCTTCTCGCCAATCAAGATGCTGAGCACTTGTACTGAAGGCCACCATGTTGGAGCTGTTTATGTGGTTACCGTTGTGAAGTGTAACGAAGTTGATACCATTGGCGAGGAGGTTGACGATGCCCGTCTTTTCAAGACCGGTCCAGTGCATATCACAATACCATTTTCCTGTCCCATAGTAATGCAGCTGATCAGGCCAACTACTACGTCTTGCTGTTTCTCTCTGGGCTGATGCTGGCAAGACTGGCCCGCGTCTGCAAGCGTCTTTGCATGTGGATTGCTGTGTTCTGTTGTAATGGCGGATGCCGACGAAGATGGGTATTATCACATTCTCAGAGCCGTCATTACAACGACATTATCATCCAGGCTCTTTCACGGCATCGCGACGGCGTAGCTGACAGACCAAAGCGGGAAGACGGGCAGGTTAGCTGGCAAGTGGAAGCTTGACTGACGAAGCGGAAACTTGATATGGGTCAACGAAAAGGTGATGGTCTTGTGAAGATTGTCGTATGTTGAATGAGGGAAAATAGGGAAGCTAGCTGCTGAGCTGATCATACAGCGATTTTATGCTTGTGTCTACGAGGAGGGATCACAGGTAATCATAATCTTGTAGGGAAGCAAGCTCCTTCAACTGAGTAATATGTGCAGTCCCAGTGCATATTAAAATATCAGAGAATGAATCCGTTGAGCCTGGCAACATATTTTTATCGGCATCAATTACCAAGAACAATCTATTTGAGTCTGATTATTATCTGAAGCCATTTAGTGAACTTTAGAGAGTCACGTGCTTACATGCCATTCTTCTCCACTGTGTGGGTGGAGCGAGCCCTATCTAAATTCTTCCCACAGATCCGAAACCACCAAAATCAAGTTGTCAATCGAACGCCGTGGCTACCTGACCCTGACATCAAAGAACCTCGACATCGACGAAGATGAAGTACATTCATTCTCAAGAGCTCCTTGAGATCCCTGAGGGGGGTACGTTGCGCCCGATTCCACTGTTGGCACTGATTTTCTCGTCGCTGGAATATTTTCTGTTGGATCGATCCTCTCGAAAGCAAGGTTACTGGAGCTGCCCGCGATTGAAAGCCGCACAAAAAACGCCAAAATGAACTGCGCTCGCAACGGGAGCTCTGAGAGCCATCGAGGGGGTTGTCCGCGAGCGTCGAAACGAAAACATCTTGACTATACCAAATGCTGACTCGTTTTCTCTCTACAGTCAAGGTCAGCATCAAGTCGCGAATTGTCACCGTCGAGGGTCCCCGCGGCAAGCTGGTCAAGGATCTCAGCCACTTGGCCGTCAACTTCACCGTCCCCAAGAAGAACCAGATCTCCATCGAGATTCACCACGGTGTCCGCAAGAATGTCGCTACCCTCCGAACCGTCCGAACCCTCATCAACAACTTGATCATCGGTGTCACCAAGGGCTTCAAGTACAAGATGCGATACGTCTATGCCCATTTCCCCATCAACGTCAACGTCTCCAAGAACGACGAGACCGACTTGTTCGAGGTTGAGATCCGAAACTTCATCGGCGAGAAGCTCGTCCGCCGAATCGTCATGCAGCCTGGTGTCGAGGTTGAGGCTTCCACCACCCAGAAGGATGAGCTCGTCCTCTCTGGTAACTCTCTGGAGAACGTGTCGCAAAGTGCCGCCGATATCCAGCAGATCTGCCGGGTGCGAAACAAGGATATCCGAAAGGTAGGATTGGTCACTCTTCCCTCTGACATGCATCCCAATGCTAACTCTCGCATCTAGTTCTTGGACGGTCTGTACGTCTCCGAGAAGGGCAACGTTGTCCAGGACGAATAAACGCGGACATGGACACGGATCTTGTTTCTTTTGCGTTTCTGGGTCTCAGGAGTGGTGAAGGTTCATCATTGCATGTCATGTAGCAAAAAAAGGGCTACAAAACAAATTTCAAAAAGCAAAGAAATGATGATGGCTCTGGTGCCGACAAACACTTGAACCTCGCCAGCGAATCAATTGTTCGTGTATGTGACCATTTAGGAAGCGAAAAGGGCCGGCTTTTTAGACGAGGGTTCGTTCGGGGTGTCTGGCGATAAAAGAAAAGGCGTTTAATTATTTCCCAATGCGCACGCATTCTGTGCCCGGAACTACCACAACGTTGGCTTGATTTATCGTGAAGTCCGACAAGATCAATCCCATCCGATTCGATTCGATCCAATCAATTGAATGATGACGAGCAACGCAGCATGAATTAGGTTATCAAGCCACGCATAACATGGTTGTATTCACAAATGGGGTCATTATGATCAGAGTTGCATGCGAAACAATGAGGCTCATTTCCACGTATGCGTGCCTCGTGAGTATATTCATCTTCGTAGCTTGTACTAATAAACTCGTAATTTTTCTTGACTTTCATAGTGAGTCATTTCATCTAGTCTTCCTTTCCATTCCATTCGTGACGTGATCTCTTCAGAATACAACAAAAAAAAACATTAGCCATCCATAAATGCGTGGGTCAAATAAAAACGTCAACGGATAATAGAGTTGGGAATGGGAGAAAGCAATAAGCAAAACAGTCAACAGGAAACCATATGTGTGTGTGAGCAGCCATAAACGCCGGTAGCCTTGATATGTGAAGCAACAAGTCGAGCGTGTGAAAATATGAGCTCGAATCCTTCTTATGTCATATGCAGAGACATGTACAGGATGGGGTGTATATGTGGGATGAATGGGGATAAAAGGATAAGAAGCGGCGACTTAAAAGTCCTATCGCCGGCTGTCGCGAGAGTAGTACGACCTCGCTCGACTGTCTCTTGTGCGACGAGTGCGATTTGTTCGTCCGCCTGAGCTAGAGCTGCCTGCTGTGACAGTTAGTACAACCAAGTAATGAGATGAGTTGTCAGATGAGGGACTTACTGGGACTGGTGTAGTCGCTGTATGAGTAGTAAGAGTCGCTGTATCGCGACCGAGAGGAACCTCGGGATGATCGCGAGGGCTTGGTGCTGGCAGGTCGCTTGTCCTTCTTGAGGTTGAGGAGAGCAAGGAGCGTGGCCGCGAGACCAGCGACGCCGAGCCACTTCTTGCCTTCCGTCTTCTTCTCACGACGATCGCCGGCCGAAGATGGGGCAGCGCGCCCGCCGAACCAACCCTTGTGTCGTGGACGTCGAGAGTGGGCGGAAGCCGAAGGGGGTGGGCGGCTTCCGTGACGAGAGTATCGCTCCTCGTAGATGTCGACACGCTCGCTCTTCTCCTTGTCCTTCTTACCGAAGAGAGCAACCCAGAGACCACGGGCGACGCAGCAGAAGCATAGAAGCAGCAGGAGAGCAACACCAGCGATGACACCGATGACGATACCAGCAATGGCGCCGGCACTCAGACCTCCACCACCGGTACCGCTCTCGCCAGCTGCAGCGCCCTCGCTGGTTTCGGTGGCCGTAGAAGTAGCCTCAGACTCGGTCTCAGTCGCAGTCTCGGTCTCAGACTCGGTAGGTCCGCCGCTGTTGGTGATGGTGGTGGTACCGGTGACTCGATAAGGAGCCGAGTACTGGGTCGTGACTTTTCCACCACTGGTGATGACAACGGCGGTAGGCTCGTCGTAACCAGGCCTGGCAGAACACTGACCCTTGAAAGCGCAAGTCTGCCAGCCGGCGCAGCAGATCTCACCGCATTTCTCTTGCTGATCGTTCGTGGGAATACAATCGACGCCCTTTGTAGGCGCTGGAGCGGGGACCCAATGGGTCATGATTGTGCTGGTATAAGTTCTGGTCTCGGTCCAGGTGGTGGTGTAGTCACCGACCCAGCCTCCCTTTGCGACACAGTTTGCGACTCCATCAGCTGTTTGGCAGGTTTCGCCAGAGCCGCAGCAGTATTGGTTATCGGAGCCGCAGTATGAGTCGCATCCTCGGTGCATGAGAAATGAGTATCCGCGATCATGAAGATTGTCTCTAGGGAGCGGGTTGGCAGAGCACAGAGCTGCCGCGGCGAGAAGCAGCAGCGGCCTCGTCACGGAGCGCATTGTAGCGGCTTTTCTTGGGGTGATCGTCGCTATTTTTTGGATGTTGATTATTGGCGCAAGCAAAGCCGAGGGCGGCGCAGTAAGTTGTTTTGAGTCCAATTCCAATCAGAGCTTGTGCTTATTTCGAATTGAGGTGAGTGCACAAGGTGAGTAGGAACTTGACCTAACAAATAGTTGCGAGGTTTATCTGAGTCTTTTGTGAAACAGATTAGCTTAGCTTAGCTTCTGGAATGCGGAAGAAGCGGTTGTCGCGGGGAAGTATTGTTGATGGAACTGGAGGTGAAGGTTGCTGTGAGTGAGAGGGTGATGGAGTGAGTGAGAAGGGACAAGATTTTGAGTTTGAAGTTGAGAGTTTCTTGGGGAAAGAAACTTCAACGAGTTAGATCAATTACAAACGGGAAAAAGAAAGGGAAGAAAAGACGAGAAACGGCAACGTTGAATTCTGGGCGCTGCACCAAGAGTTTTAAGCGGCTGGTGGTGGGCTGCAACGAAGGCTTCTCTTGAGTCCCAACCTCCCACTTACAACAATTAGCAGTTCGACCAACCTCTTTGATTTTCCCAGAATGGCACTTGACACACGCACGCAAAATAAGGGGACCCGATCCACTACACTAAGAAAAAATCAGCCTTTTCGATCGATGCAACGTTTAAGGGGGAGTAAACTCAGTCCTTTTTGGTTGATTCTTGTCTCTTCTTGTCGGTGAAGACCTATGACTCTTGACATGAGTATGATGCACATCAATCATGGTGGGGGTGCCAGCTCATGACATGATACCTACAGCGAGTATGCCTGTGCTCGCTCACTGGACAACAATCGATAGCACTATCAACCCCCCCTGCGGCCCGTGTCTACGGCCCTGGAAGCTAGGCCTCGTACAGCGGGCGGGTAAATGTCATCATCAACACTTACACTTAAACGACACGTCTGGGGCACCCCAGAATAGATCCTCATCAGGTATCATCAGACTCGAGCCGTTTGCATGCTGCAGATTTTAATTAAACAGTCAGGGGCAATCGCAACCTTTCTGCAAGCTAGCAACTCCTCTTGAGTCTTCCCATTGGTGGTGTTGGAGGCCATTAACAAGGAAAACGAAACTCGGAGGCTGGGAGGGCATTTTCCAAGGATCAAGTCCAGGTTGAGCGGGTCGGTCTGGACTTTGGCTGAATGGTGGGTGTCGTCGTCAGCTTGGCTGAAGAGATCGATGGAGAAAAACTCAAGAGACTAAAGAGCCACACTCGATGCAGCCACAATCATGTCCCGCTCTCAAGTGTGGCGCTTGGTGTGGCTACCCAAGCTCCAAGACAAGACAAGGTTAAGTGCTCCAAGCTTGCTTGCCCTGTGACGCTCTCCGCGCGGTTCAAGTTCAAGTCGGTTGCATCACCAACGACTTCATCCCATCAGCTTCTCCATCCGTCTCCATCTCCATTTCGCTCTCCTCCTTTCGCAATCACCACCTAAATACATCCCTTGGTTCATCGTCCAAATATCCGCTCGCTGCTCGCAGCCAGCCGCGACGCTGTAATCGATACCTACATAATCATGTCCCTCGACCCGCCGACGTACCTGGCCTCTCTCCAGAGCAATATCCGTCAGCGACCTATTCCCTGGGACGGTGCTGTCAGGGCCGGCACCCTCACCGAGGAGCAATATGCAAAGATCCGAGCTGTAGATAAGGCAAAGAAGCCCGAGCAAAGAAAGGAGATTGTCTCAGGGGACATTGATGGATATCGCGTCTTGTTTGTTGGCAATGATGATGGAAAGGCGAGCGTTCTCGAGACAGCAGGAAAGCACCCAAATGTGATCCAGTACATCCTTGTGTTGCTTGGCGATCTTCTTGAGGGTAAGAGCATTCCTTTATATCTATGCGACAGATGGAAGTGATGATCCATGGAGTCCATGTCTGCATATCTCTAGCGACTTCCGCCATAATCAGATCGCCAACGCTAACATGATATCTCTCTTCTGCCAGCTGTTCCATCACTAGCCAAGACCGTCTTCAAAACAAAGGAGCCTTTCCGACATTTTTTGCCTCTGCTTCACTCGACTAATGCCGAGGATCCTATTCCATTGCTTACCGCGCACGCACTTACCACACTCATGGCTCTGGCTCGAGATGAGTCCCGGTCGACCCTCCAGGCTCTGCCTGTGATCCTCACCTACCTCTCTGGCCTGGCCAAGACCAACGACGCTGGTCTACAAGATATCGCTGTGCAGGAGTATTCATCTCTGCTCTTTGGGCATGTCGCAAGGGAGCAGTTCTGGAACCAGCGAAGCGAGACCATTGCGCCTTTGATCAAGATCCTCCAGACTGCCGCTGGTATTGGAAACGGAGGAAGCTCATCTGCTAGTCTCTGGAGCGGTAATACCGGTACTTCAACCACTGGCTTTGGAGGTTCTCTGGGTGGCGGAGTTGGTCTCCAACTACTTTACCATGCCCTCCTTGTGATCTGGCAGATAAGTTTCGAGGCTGAGGATATCGGTGATGACCTCAATGAGTAAGTGTCTGTACATATAAGAGACAGGATGCGACTAACACTATCCCAGCGAGTACGATATTGTTCTTCTTTATACTCACCTTCTACGATTATCCCCCAAGGAAAAGACGACTCGATTGATCCTTTCTACACTCTACAACCTTCTCGAGAAGAACCAAAAATCACTTCTCCCCACCGCAGTTCTTGCTCGCCTTCCTGCGCTCCTTGAGAACATCAGCGGTCGCCACCTAACCGACCCCGACCTGTTGGACGATCTTTCAAAGCTCAAGGAAATGCTAGAAGAGTACACAAAGACCAAAACCACATTCGACGAATATGTTGCTGAGGTCCAATCCGGTCACCTTCGATGGTCACCCCCTCACCGAAACACAGTCTTCTGGGCTGAGAATGCCCGCAAGATCCTTGAGTTTGAGAATGGAGAGATTCCTCGGAAGCTGGCCGAGATTATGCGTCAGCCCTGGGACAACGACAAGCAAGTTCTCGCCATTGCCTGCAACGATGTCGGGTGTCTGGTTAAGGAGGTGCCTGAGAAGAGATACCAACTAGAGAAGATTGGGCTCAAGAGAAGGATCATGGAACTCATGCAGTCAGACGATGAGAACGTGCGATGGGAGAGTCTCCGAGCTCTGGGAGGCTGGTTGAAGTACAGTTTTGAACAACAGTAGACTGGCAGAGGCGAGGCCCATAAAGAGAAGCGCATAGTATAGTATATGCTGCAGTGTCTTGCTTATCACGGAGGCGTCTTGATGTCGCCAGGTCAGGTCAGGTCAGGTCAGATCTGAGTTCGCAAGCTTAGAGGATCACGGTAGACGGACGAGCTTAAGTGCGGAGAAGCATCAGCTTGTAATGGCATCCTTTTTAGTTATCGGTAGTTTAAGCAGCATCACCTCGGCTACAATTGTGCGTAAGAATGAAGCTTTGAAACATGCAGAATTCTACAGATCATGTCCAGGTGTTATTTGCCGCTCACCTAGACTACACAGGTACCTTGTATCAATTGCCGCGTTAACGACCACTATCATCGGAGGGCGCTCCGGGGTTTGCGGGGTCTGGTCGGCATTTCGGAGGCGGAGGCCGTGGGGAACTGAATGTGACTTGGGGAATTGACTCAGTGAACTTTAGACCCAGTTCAGACTCAGTGACTTTAATTTTTGGACTCGGTGACATTAGTGGTTGACAGAATAAAACGGACTCTCCCTCATGGTGTTGTGGTGTGTATAGTCCGGCATATTACTGTCACCCGGAGACACCCCCCACATGAAATTGGGTGACTTGCGACTTGCATGATATGTACCGCCCCCTCTGCCGCTTATCTTCTTGTACAAGAAAGTTTCCTCTTCTTATTCTTCTTCTTTTTATTTCTGATCAATTGACTCTCCTCACTTACTCCTAATATCGTCAATTGGATTCGTCATGAAGAGCCTCAGCTTGGCCGCGAGGGCTGGTCCCCGTATTCTATCATCTGCCATCACGCGACCCACATCCTTTGCCGCTCTCCGAGTCTCGCAACAGACCCGATGCGCATCTGGAGGCTCTTCTGATCTCAAAAAGACTCCTCTGTATGACTTTCATGTCGCAAACGGTGGAAAGCTCGTGCCCTTCGCGGGCTACTCGCTTCCTGTGCAGTACTCAAACCTCTCACTTGCTCAGTCGCACCATTTCACTCGTGAGCATGCTTCGCTCTTTGATGTGAGCCACATGGTGCAGCACATCTTCAAGGGTAAGGACGCAGCGGCGTTTCTTGAGAAGCTAACACCCTCGGATTGGACAAACCAGGGTGTTATGCAGAGCAAGTTGACTACCTTCTTGTGGCCTGGTACTGGGGGTATCGTGGACGACTCAGTTGTTACCAGACTTGGCGAGGATACTTACTACGTTGTCACCAACGGTGCCTGTCTCGACAAGGACACAAAGTATCTGGATGAAGAGCTCGGCAAGTTCGGTGGTGATGTTCAATGGTCTCGTCTCGACAACTCCGGCCTCGTTGCCCTTCAGGGTCCTCAGAGTGCCGAGGTCCTCAGCGAAGTCCTCGCAAGCGACATCGATCTCTCAAAACTCTACTTTGGCAACGCCGTCTGGGCTGAGCTAAAGCTCGCTGACGGCAGTAAGACCCACCCTGTTCTCATCAGCCGCGGTGGCTACACTGGAGAAGACGGATTTGAGATCTCTTTCAACGGCAAGGAGTATCCCGCTTTTGAGACAACGACCCCTGCTATCCAGGCTCTTATGAGCAAGGCTGGACCTGAACGTCTGCAGCTCGCTGGTCTAGGTGCCCGAGACTCTCTCCGTCTTGAGGCGGGTATGTGTCTCTACGGCCATGACCTTGACGATACTACAACACCTGTTGAGGCTGGTCTGAGCTGGATTATCCCTCCTGCTCGTCGCGAGGCTGGTGGTTTCCACGGCGCCGAGGTTATCATCCCTTCGCTCACCCTCAAGAGCAAGGGCGGTGCAGGCGTCACCCGACGCCGTATCGGTCTCTTCGTCGACGGGGCTCCCGCTCGTGAAGGTGCCGAGATCCACAAGGACGGCGAGAAGATCGGCACCATCACAAGCGGCGTTCCCAGCCCTACACTCGGCAGAAACATTGCCATGGGTTACATCAAGAGCGGCCACCAAAAGGTTGGTAACGAGGTGGACGTTGTAGTCCGAGGAAAGGCCCGCAAGGGTACTGTTACCAAGATGCCCTTTGTCCCGACCAAGTACTGGAAGGGCACTGCGCCTGCTTAAAGAGTTTACGAAGGGGGAGTAATGTATCAAGCGAGTTCAGTTTAAATGTGGTAACTGGGGAACAGTTCAACATGGGGGTACTTGGAGTCTATGATTATTATGTTGATGGCTTGGATAGAGTCTACGGAAAATAAAATGTCCTTGAATACATGTGTCAGATTGCTTAGTTCCGGGGTTTGAGCGTTCCTCAGAATCCGATTGTGGTGGGAGATCGGTATTTGAATGCCGCGTCTTGGAGAATTGGTTCGGAGAGTTTGCCGGACCCGGAAACATGACTTGCAGAGTAGTATCAAGTGAGCTTCGTGGGAGGAATATCATTCAGTTGCTACTATGCATGTCGTGTTTCTTTTCAGACACACTCTAGAGCTATTCCCCTACTCCAGACTTATACATGTTCAATAAGCTCTGTCATCAAACCTCGAGAGTCTGTGAGCTGTGCTATGTGGACTACAAGTGTTGTTCTACGGTTGTGCATCAGGTAAAGAAGACATCACGATAATTTGACATGGTTGGACGAATGAAAAATGTAGCCACGAAAAACCATAGGAAACCACCACACAAAAGCGTATGGCCTCCCTCAAACGAGCGGCGAGATAGTCTAGCAACGGTCTCCTCTTCAATGGTGACCAACTGTAGAAAATACTGAGGTGATCGTGACGCCAGTTTTGGATGTTACCGGCGCCGTCGAGGAGACGATGTTGCGTGGTGAAGAAGAGAAGAGGAAGAAAAAAAAAGGCAGGATTTTTTGCATATGTACCTAGGTAGCTTACTCATGTTACTGTGTGGGTCCTAGCGGCGGTTGTTAGCGACTGTGATAGTGGGGCCGGAGCTACCCTAGAGTCGGGTATGGATTTGTGGTATTTCGACATTGAGTATAAATTCGACCTCGAATCAATAAATAGTTGTGGTATGTTGTTCAATGATGCTCATGAGAGCTATTTGTCCTCCAGTTTGTGTCTAGCCTTTCCGTTGTACAACCCAGGCAGGAGCAGGCAAAGGCAATCATATTGTTATTGATATTCATCAACCCGGGAAGTTAATCACGAGGACTTAGTAAAGATCCCGAGTACTACCTAGATTCATGGTGAATGATCCATAAGTGTAACAAACCACAGTGGGCATTTGATCTTTCTTGTGTACCTACATAAGCATGCATCTCTATGAAAACGGTCATGATAGAACGTCCACGCGGTACATGACAGAATGGGCCTTTTGGTTGGTTCCGCGAATCTGACTCGGATAGTACCCACTGAAAAGGATGAACGGGATTTACTGAAGGGAACCCTGATGGCACGGCACGACATGACATGACATGGCACCCTCATGCTCATGCTCACTCACCTATTACGTAGGTGCCCTGAAATCAAGGCTGCGTCTGCTGTGAGTTTGACTGGACCCTGAAATTGAGTTGTGATGAAGAGTCTGAGGGAAAGACGATAGAGAGAGAGAGAGAGAGAGCACAAAAAAAGACAGCATGTATTGATATGCAGATATAATAGTGACAGATAGACTGGTTATAGTTGAATTGAGGTTAATCGCGTGCCCTTGTGGTTACCTACCTATTGTTTCTCTATTCCTCTCATCTACCATTTGGCCTAGCACACGTGTAGCCCGCGCCGCCCAAGATTGGCCCGACATTAGATCACCAGGCGTCCGTCTCAGCGTGAGCACACGACAACGTGGGGGAGGGGCATTTGGATGTGTGTTATTTTTCATATTATATGCAAGTATTTTAACCTCAAGTCTCCCCTTCCTTTGTCTTTATCTCTGTCTTTGGTCGCCAGTTAGTTAACTGTCTTGGCATTCTACAGCCTACACCGAGCAGTGGATCCATATATATAGTGCCCAGAGGTACCTTGATATTGATTGCATAGCTCACTCAGGTTGGCTGGTTCTGCGAAATTAGTCCATCAAGGCCTTGTTTTCTCCTCCATCATTTTTTATTATCAAAATTTCTCAAGATATTCACATTCTCACCCTCTGCTCTCTCATCAACGCGTCACAGAAACAAAGCGTGTCTCTGTCGCTTGAATACCGAGGATTTTACCCCTTGAGCGTTCTTATCAAGATTTTCTCACGAATGACCTCACACCTTCCACTCCGTTCCTGACCTTGGATCCCTACAGTACCTACCTAAGTCAGCCTCACCTTTTTACACTAAAAATTCAACCTCAACAAACATCCCAAATACATCAAATAGAGCACAAACAAACGCCCCAATATGCCACTCTCAGGCGCCAGACTGCTCCTGGCAGCCACATTACTCTTCCCCAGCGTCTCCCCTTGGCCAATCTTCGACGCTGGTCAAAAAGTTCTTGATGCTATTACACGGACGCGCGATCCTACAGAAACTCCACATATCCATCAATCGGGTCGCAAACTGAATGGGAAATTCCTACATATAACAGGTCCGTATTATTGCATCCGAAACAAGTCCCCGGTCACTGCAGCTACATCAGATGAACTCGCGGTAACTCAGCGTTGCATCCAAATCAAGCCACTAACAATCGCAACTTCAGATTTCCATCCTGATGAATTTTACAAAGCCCATTCATCTACAGCCCGGGGCATCGCATGCCATCGCCGGAAGGGCCTTGCTGGTCTCTATGGCGCCGAGACTACCGATTGCGACTCGCCTGAGGACCTTGTTGACGCGACGCTAGAATGGATTCGAACGAATGTAAAGGACGATATCGACTTTGTCGTGTGGACGGGTGATACAGCGCGCCACGATAGCGATGAGAAGCTACCACGAAGTTCGAGTCAAGTCCTGGATATGAATCGAAAGGTTGCCAAAAAGATGGTCAAGACATTTTCTGACGATGGATCGCTGACCGTCCCTGTTATCCCAACATTCGGCAACAATGATTTCCTCCCCCACAACATCTTCTATCCCGGGCCAAATAAGTGGCTTCAGGCCTATAGCAGCATATGGCATCGCTTTATCCCCGAGCAACAGCGCCATTCCTTTGGATTTGGTGGCTGGTTCGAGGTCGAAGTTATCCCAAATCAACTATCCGTCATCAGTCTCAACACCATGTACTTTTTCGACAGAAATGCGGGTGTCGATGGTTGCGCCATGCCTTCGGAACCCGGTTTCAAGCATATGGAGTGGCTGAGCGTTCAGCTGCAGCGTCTGCGCGAGCGTGGAATGAAGGCTATTCTCATTGGCCATGTTCCTCCTGCTCGAACTAAGAACAAGCAAAACTGGGATGAAACTTGCTGGCAAAAATACACACTCTGGTTAAAGCAATTCCGCGATGTTGTTACGGGCTCTCTTTACGGGCACATGAACATTGATCACTTTTTACTACAAGACACCAAGGACATCGATCTGAGCCTCTACGACGAGCCTGGCATGGCCAGAGAGCCCATGGACAACGACTTTTCAATCGATTCAAAGAGTGATTACTTGTCAGACCTAAGAAAGTCCTGGTCCAATTTGCCAGTCTCAGCCGCAAAGGGACTGGATGAGGACCAAGGCGAAGATGATGCGCAAGACGATGATGGGGATGAATTGAGAAATAGAAACAAGGGTAAAAAGGGTAAAAAGAAGAAGGGTCGCGGCAAAATCGGAGGCAAATATGGTGAACGATACCAAGTCTCTCTTGTCAGCCCCAGCATTGTCCCCAACTACTTTCCGACCATTCGCGTTATCGAGTACAACATCAGCGGTCTGGAGGACGCCCCAGTCTGGACCGACTCATTCGATATCAATGCAAAGGTACCTGAAGAGCCTTCGGATTTCTCCAAAGAGGACAACGAAACCCACCAAGAACTCAAGCGAGAAATCGAAGTTGAGCGAAAGAAGAAAGGACGAAAAGGCAAGAAAGGCAGAAAGGGCAAGAAGGGCAAGAAGAAGCCTAAGAACCCTGAGCTCGTCATCCCAGAAGACCCTCCCAAGGAATCACTTCCTGGTCCTGCATACTCTCGCCAGACCTTTACCTTTACGGGATACACCCAATACTTTGCCAACCTCACATATCTCAACAACGATCTTACGGACTTGTCTGGTACAAGTAAGTGGCGTGATGGCGACTTTAGTGATGAAGTACCCAATCACAACAAGCCACAGCCCAGGAAGTTCAACTACGAGGTTGAATACAGCACTTTCACAGACAAGATCTTCAAGCTGCCCGACTTGACAGTCCGAAGCTACTTGAAGCTGGCGTCTAGAATCGCTAAGAGAAAGGAGAAAAAAGGCAAGGGAAAAGCCGCTCAAGAGTACAATCAAGATTTCGAGGACGACTCAGACGACAGCGATGACGCCTCTGAGCTCCCTGAGCCAGAAGAGGGTGACTCTGAGTCTGATTTCATTGCTAGAAAGGGAAAGAAGGGTAAGAACAAGCGAAGAAAGACCAACAAGGTCTGGAGGCACTTCCTCGAGGAAGCATTCGTCAGCACAATCCCCGAGAAGAAGCTCAAGAAGTGGTCACGGAGATGAGTCGAGTCATGCAATATAAACTCACTTAGATACTTACTTTTTATGATTTGGCATATTTAGCGAAGAGACGAACGGGACAGGGCATATATTTGGTGTTCAGGGCGCATCAAGAGGATAATTATTGCTAGAATAGCTTGTATCATACTAGAGGACTTTTCATTAAGACCGTTTTAGATATGGGTCAAGACACGATATCATGAATACACTATCGCTTTCTCACATCATCTTTTTGGTTCAAATCTCATATATATTCATTATCCAAAAGTCCCTTTACTAATCAGGACATTAAGAATCAGGGGGTATCAGCGAATGCAGCTGCGCCGGTAGAAAGGCCACCCACTAGCACTTCTCGCATCGTTCGTGTTCGTATACTCGTTCATCATAACCAGGGCCCAGCTCATTTCACAAATTGACAAAATCATTAAATCCAATTCTTTCCTTATTCCAATAACGCCCCTCATCGTATATGCACATTCTACTCTGCGTTATTGACGACCCGCAGCGCCCGGCGAGGACCCATGACGACGCTAAAGAAACTCGGCTCTTGACCTTCGAGTAATCCTTCGGTCGAGCCTCCGCTGTAGCTCGTCCCAGGTCTCATATCGTCACTGCCTTTGACACCTCCAGACCCGCTGCTAGAGCCAGGATCTCCCGGTGTAGTATCGTCTTCATCTTCAGGATTCCATTTCGGTTCTGAGGTGTATCCCTGGTCACGGCTAGGGCCGACCCAGCCAAAGAGGCTGCGCTGGGAAGCAGCTCGTCTGGGACGGGCGGCAGCACCAGCGGCAGCGGCAGAAGGGTTGAGGAGTGAGTTTGAAGCGACCGAGTAGCGGTTTGATACTGCGAGGTGTTGTCTGTAGGCGTTGACTTGACGGCGGTAGAGCCAGGCGCAGAAGCCGAGATAACAAGCGAGAGCACCAAAAATACCAGCAATTACACCTGCGGCGACAAGGCCGCCATTGACTGTACCATCATCTTTGTCATCAGGAGATGCGGTCCCAGTCTGTCCAACTTGTACTGTCGCCGTTGGTCCGGAAGTGACGGTGAAGACCGGAGGCTTGCCCGTTAGGAACGGACCGCCGGTCGCCGGCCCCGCAGCGGGGGTCGTTACCGTAGCGCTGCCGTCCTTGTCTCCACCTACAACTCTGCGTACGGCTTCGGGGACCTCGTATCCGTGGGATCCAGCGAGGACAAAGTTATCAGGGTAATGATTCGACTCGTGACTGCCGGACTTGAACTGGCCCTTCCACTCGAGTGAAGTCGCATCGAATACGTACATGCCTGGATCACACTTTATATCCTCGCCTACTCCACCAACGACAACCATCTGGCCGTCGTACATGGCGCATGAGTGACCAGCACGTGCGGCTGGTCTGTTCTCGTCGTTTTGATCGACTTTGATCCATGTGAAGGAGGGTATCGTAAGGATGTACATGTCGTCGTACTGCGTCTGATTTCCCTATAGTGATATTAGTTTTCGGGCGCCTTTATTCTCACACCAATACTTACAAAAGGTAGATTCTGTCCCCCAAACAAATAAATCTGGAAACTAGATGCATCTCGTGCACTGGCGATTACCGCACAGGGATTAACACGAACGCTGGGTGTATCTCCAGATGTCTTTTGATGAAACCATTCAGAGTTGGCAATGTCGTAGACGTCGAGTATGCTGAGGTCCTCTGTGAATGTTTCGTTGGTGCCTCCAGCAAGACCGATTAAAACGCCTTGCTCTCCCCAGCCAGGTACAAAGACCAGGACACCGTCTGCTCTTTCAGTAAAGTTGCCACTCTGGATGCCAGCCTTTGTAATGTTGCGATAAGCTCCAGTCTCGCCTGCACCTGTGCCGTCAGAGAGACTCTTGACACCCGTGTTCACGTAGCCTGGATGTGTGAACTCAAGAAGACTCTTGAGATATACACGTTCAACGCTGCGCGACCAGCCTGGAGTGGTGGCCCAGTCGAGATGACCACCAAAGTACCAGCTTAGACCGAGTTCTGGCACAGACAGGCCCGCTCCCTCAGCAGCACGATGAACTGGCTGATTTCCTGCCTCGGATTCGTTACCGGCCGAAGTTTTGGGGTTCTTGAACTCGGTCCATTCTGCGTCATGAATGGAATACCGCCAGACAGACTCAGGCCCAGGGTTAACGTAGGGAGTGTCGGAGAATTGGCCGCCATAGAGGTAAAGATTGTGGAAGTCGTGCCAGAGGTAACCCATAGAGACCTCGGGAGGGCCATCGGGTTTCTCCAGTCCCTTAAGAGCAGGCGAGTCGATATCCCAGTCCTTAGTGAGGTCCAGCGTTAGAAAATTATTATTCCATGTGTCCTCAGTTTGATCGGCTTTGGATCGAGAGCGACCGCCGTATAAGTAGAGCGTTCCGTTCAATTGGGCGGCTTGAAGACCCCATCGAGCGCAAACCTTGGTAGGGCTGATCTCGCGTTTCTGGATAACACCAGCGTTGGCGCCATTGATATCGGCAAAGGATTGGCCATTTCTCCAACTAAAAGCTGGAAGTACAACGGCGATGAGGATTGCTAACATGGTGAAGCGTTGCAAGCCCGAGACACCTGGGGGCGCACCCGAAGTACTCTTGATTCTTGGTCGGCTTTTGGGGTTTGATAGTATGGAGTACCAAGTCTTGGGCGACGACAGTGATAACTGCCGTGGACGCTGGCGCTCGTCGGTATCCTGATGGGGCTCTTCGTCTGGTTTAATGTTCCGGTTGTTACTGGACGATTCAAGGGTAAGAGAGCTTTCACTCAAGTCCTTCTCGTCATCATGGGCGTCAAGCTGATCGCTCGGCGGTAGTGAATGTGCTGATGCAGACGTGGGATAATCCAGGTCGTGTTCTAGACCAATTTCTTTGAAGACGGATCTTCTACCCTTTTTAATAGCACCTCCCATTTTAAATGGTGGTGTTACAAGAGTCTGAGCCTCACGCAGGCGGTCTGAGGTACGTTGGGAGTTAAAACGAGGACGGGCTGGAGCTAGAAATCCCGAATTAGACGGGGAATGAGATTTAACCACTGACATCGCGACCAGTCTGCTTGCTTGCTTATACGGATTGGGTGATGGATGGCCTGTGGCGATAACTGAAAACAAGGGAACTGGGCGTTTCTGAGTGGCTCGGATCGGCGAGTGCTATGATGTAGCCACCTTAAAGCGATACCACGCTGTAGGGATCATATCCTGCAGATGATTGATATGACAGAAGACGACGGATGTGTATTCAATGGCAACCTCTGCAATTGAGAAAAGGCTTCTGGATGAGTGAGAGATGAAAAGAAAATAAGGGAAACCCTCGCAATGAGGAGTTGGAGTGATCTTTTGAGGGAGCCCAAGGCTCTAATTAGCGAATACAACAATGATCGACGTCTTGCGCTGAGCAACAAGAAGCTTGGGCTTTCCACTTGGGGCCAGTCGAAGGCCATTAAGTACTGTAAAACATGTCGATTGTTGATTGACAGACAGCGAAGCACGCCGTTGCTTTTCAACCCCTGTCCCGCTACATCATCGATTTCCAAGAGGCTTTTCTTGGATTTGATTCAGATATACATTGAGATAGGCGTGAGCAAGGCGAAACACAGCCCATGCGGGGGATAGGGATGAAGATGGGGATAATCCTACATGTACATGCCAGTCAGTCGATCAACCTTGACCTTGGTAATAGCAGCAATCGCCTAGAGTTTGTGCTGTATCTGGTACACAGTGAAGTTTTGAGCAGCAGGAGTACAAAAGAAGGCCCCAAACATCAGCGTCACCTCACCTCACATTGAGTGCATCAGATCCGGAATAGCGAATGCGATTCCAGCACGAGGAAACGCCTCCCTCGGTAGCGAGACGAGCCAAGCAAAAGGCTGCAGTGAGCATTTACACACCAACAAAAGCACACAAGCTTACCCAGCACAAGAGCCAAAACCTGGCGAGAAAACGGCCCTTTGCTTTTTGCCATTTGTTCCTGGATTGGACTTGCGAGCTGGCATTCGGGTTCGGCTGCAGTGTCGTTCTTTACCGGATCCATCATTGGGTCTTGGCATCAACGGCGTGATGATTGGGTCACAGAGACGTGGCGATGACTTCACATGCTCCTGGGGTGTGGCCTTGATTTTGATGTCGACGGGTTTTGGTGTTGAGCAGTTTCGGATTGTGGGATCGGCCGACCGCTTGTTGATGTTTTAAGTTGACGATTTGATTGATCTGATTCATCGAATGTCATGCACTAGGATATGTTGCTCATGATTCCGAGGCTCTTCTTTTTCGTGCCGTGATGCAACGCAACGGTCGTGGAATCCGGGGTAAGACTCGGTATAGAGGAACGACACGGAGAGCATCCTAAAACGGACTAGGGAAGCATGATTCAGGGATTGTGGAACGTTGGTTGCGCTGTCTTTTGTGTTTGCAAGTTGATCACGATCTGGATTATGATTATGAAAGATGATGGTTGGCTCGGATGTAAGTCGATCCGTTTTGTCTTTGATGGATTTATACGCACTGTATAACGTGGCCGTAGATGCCCAATATAGACAGTGCGAGTTGAGTCAATACAAGAGTCACTATAATTATCAGTACAGTAACACTGTAGCAGTGACACCCATACCAACAAACACTCGACAAAGCATCAACTTAAAATCTGCAGTGTTTCCATTTCAAGAACTAGCTCCTTCAACACGAGCCGCATTAAAATAAAACAGCCGCAGCTGGATTGGATCATCCACTGCCGCCACCCGCCGGACTCGTTCTGCCCGTGATGATCATGCTCTCTTCTCGTACAAACGTTATCTTTAGATGCCGCGTGTTTTTACTCGCTGTGATTGAATTTGAGCACGGCCTTTGGAGACTTCCGTCCCTCCCTTTCGTTTTCGGTCTTGTGCTTATGTATGTACAGTACAGTAGGTTCCTACTAGGTTCAAAACAGAATCCTCTTCGTCTCTGCACCTGCGGTGACATATCTCACAGCCACACCTCGCTTAACCGGGATCAACACCTTCCGCCACACCTTCCGCCACAATTATGCCAGACAGTCACATTCGTCTTGATGATGGTATTGGATGTTGAGATAAGTTGCCGAGTTTCATGTCATGTCGCTTAGGCTAGATGCTGAAGTGTAGTAAAGTCTAAGCGAGATCGTGGTCTTGCCACAATGTTCTCCATCCGTCTCGTACCGAAGTCTTCTAGGAGGTCTCCGGCCAAGGCTCAACTCCAACACAGAATCTCAATGAACTTTTGGGTCCCACGGAGCGGGTGCCGGACTTCTCGCTAGGTCCAATGATCCGGGGCGGAGCTGAGGTTTGAAAACTTCTGTGTTCTTGTGAGACTCGTCGGAGTTGTTCCCGACAGGGTGCCCCCTGGAATCAAGCCGAGTGAGATTTCCAACCGTGCGCCCTCGCTGGATAGGCTTCGTAGATAAACTTTGATACTAGATGAATCCTCAAGCAGCCGTCAGGTACCGACTCTGGGTGATACATCAATATCAGAGCATCCCTATTCCTTACATTAGTCCTCTGCTTTCTGGAAGCGGATCAAAGGCCCCATCCTCAGCCAGCTTTGACGGTGCCTCTGCCTCTGGCGGCAGCACAGATTCTCCCTTGTTCACCCTAAGGCCTTGCCTTACTCCAAGTTCGCGACCAATGAACTGCAACGACTCCCCAGCGGCCTGGCTCTGCTCGTCAAGGGTTGACGGCACAAGGTAAACCGCCGACAGGGGCCAGATGAGCTTTAACGCATCAAACACTGTCCTTGGTGATGGATTGTTGCGGAATGATGTTGGGTCGAGATATCGTTCTACCGCCTCCATGATGTTTTTTGCACCCCCTCGAACACGATACACGCAATGTGAGCGTAGAATCTTGAGTTCGTGTAGGGGAATAGGAGAAGTTGGGTGATGAGTTAGAAAGTTTGCCAATGCCAAAATGACATGGTAGCCTTTCACTCGTGCCGAGTTGAGCATATTTCGTAGATAGGGGTTGAACACCTCATCGACATAGGTGTAGCTTGCATCAAATGTAGCGAAATGCTCTTCGGCTTTGAAAATGATTCCGGTCAAGTCGTAGTACTCAAGGGCGGCCGTATTAAAGTCTCGAGCCCGAAGGATATCGAGTATACGTTTTAGCACATGCGCCATCTTGCAGATGTAGTCGCCGACTTCAACAGCCAGTCCCTCTCCAGGGTGAAGTGTTTCCCTTATGGCAGAAAACCATTCTTGGGATTCAGGTGGGCACTCTTGGCTCGTTAGGAGACACCGTACTTGCTGGCAGCTTGTCAGTTAAGAGCAAATCTTGAATTCTAGATCGACATACCACCATGTTGTATGCAGGCCAGAAACCCATTCTCGAGCCCGGCCTTCGCAAAGAAGATGTTCCTCTTTGTTGAAGAATACTGTATAATCCATTGGTATGGAGATGCCACGGATTCATAGGTGCCGCGCGGTGGATGGAGCCCATGAGAAGCTATAAAATCATGAGTACAAGAACAAGGCCCTTGGAAAGAAATCATGCTTCTTACTTCGTAATTTGTTAGAATCCACACTGTTGCGAGAACATCATCTCTCATAGCACCAGTAGGTGTTTTCAATGCTTCACTAACAGAGCTTAGAGTCTTGCCAAGATATGTACCGAGTTCCTTGTCAGTCTGCTCGACAGAACCATTGCCGATGGCAGTCGGATTCCGCAGGTTGGTGATATATGTACGTGCAAAGAGGTGAGTGGCCCAAAGAAGAGGCCCTTGGGGACCGCTCCTCTTGTAGGTGTCGTGGAGGAAATCCAAGGTGTAATAGACATTAAGAAGAATTGGGATAGAATGAGCAGTCCAATGCTCATTGAGGGATTGAGGTAGAATGGGAGGGTTCCCACCTTTCGTATATTCAACAAGGTCAACGATTCTGGGCGAGACAGGACTCAGTGCACGATCATCTTGACTTATAGTCGATGGCGTGGCAGCGTCTCCATTGGACGAGGAAGATGAAGACGAAGATGAGCCAAATGACATGACCGACTCGCCACGAGTCTGAGTCTCAGTCTTTTGCTGTGTCCTCTTCTTTCGCTTTTTGATGGTGGTTGGGTTAGCATTTCGAAAGACGAGCTCCTGCTCATCACGATATCCAGGGCATTCAACCCCATATTTGATGCATCTTTGACATGATGGTCTGGCGAGGTCACACTGTTGGTATTGTCAGCAATCAAGATGTAATGAACTAATATACTCATTTCTCTCTCGGTGACATAACCGAGTAAGCACCGAATAAGCGGCTCAGGCACTAGACTGACCTTTACACGACGTGATCGACAAAGATGGCAATCTTTGCTTGGCTTTCCCGTGTTGGGCATCGTTAAAGGAACGTCAAGGCGCACTGATATATGTATGGGAGAGACTCATGCATGCCCCGTTATCGTCGATGGTGTTGGTAGAGTTGAAACGGGTAATCCTTTCGAAGCTCCGCCTTGGAAAGGGACTAAAGTTAGCGGGCCATACAGGGCTGAAGAGTGGATGCCTACTAGGAGGTACCTAGGTACACAGCAGGGAAAGAATATAATCACGTGCCTGCTAGGAAACAGCTGGATTGTAACTAACTACCTAACTATTGCATGAGACTCGGTGAATATTGGATGTGCTGAAAAGTGAAATCTTGTGAATCATGTGAGCACATGCTCACTCTTCTCAGCTTCGACAAGACACCCCGGAACTTCTCACACACATCCTCATGCATGCCTCGCAGTTGTGTTAGACTCGGCAATTTGTATTGCTACCCAAAAGATCACGAAACTACTAACCTACCTAGTACCTTCGTACTTTCAACAACACTCAGGCATGATAATACCGCCAACAGTCTGTACAAGCTGTTGAGATCGTGCAGTGAGTCCACCTGGATTACAATCAGATGACCTTTGTTCGATGCGGGTAGCTAATATTATGAGTGCAGGTTATGGGCGCGCGAACTTCACCAGATTGCTTCTCAGACAAGCGGCCTTTTGCCCAACAACTCCATCATGTCTGGTGAATCAAACACGCCAGATACACCGACTAAACTTGCACAACAGGAAGAGTCTCTCACGTTTGATGAGGATGGAGACCTTGAACTGATTGTCGGTACCGAGCCGTCTCGGGGCATGCTCGTCGACTCTCGCGCTCTCAGCCGTGCATCTCCCGTTTTTCGTAAGATGCTTCGTGGCCAGTTCGTTGAAGGGAAGCCTGACACCGGACAGTGGACGGTTGCACTACCCGAGGACGACAAGATAGCGTTTTCGGTTCTCATGGACATGGCTCACGGTCTGTATGCTCGCACAAAGGAACACATTGCATGCAACGAATTGTACAATCTCTGCGTTCTGACCAACAAATACGACATGGCTCCGGTCTTGCGCCCAATGACATCACGGTGGTTCGAGTACCTCACCGAAAAACATACGGACTATCAACGCGATGAATTCAGAAAGATGATGTTTGTGGCTTGGGAATTGGGGTATGAAGAGCAGCTGGAGATCATGGCCATGACAGTGTCAAGATGGTATCCTACCAATGATGACGGCGACATGATCGATGAGAATGACCAACCCCTGGGTTATTCATCAATGATTCCATTTCTCGGTAAGTCTACTGTAACATGTATCTCTATCTTAGCTAACGGGAAAAGATGACATTGTCAAATGCCGCACTCACCTTCTCTCCTGTTACATTACTGAATGCCGCCAGTTTACCCGCGAAGCCCTGGGTGGCAGACCAAGATGGGTAGTAGACCCCAACTATAACTGCTCTGCGTGCCGAAGCGAGTTTAATCAACATGCTGTCTTGGGGAGAATGCTCAGCAAGGCCTTTGAGCTAGGTGTCATGGGACTTTTCCTCCCGGGTGTCCCTGAGCTTAAGGTTAGGTTCAGTCTATTCGACATCGAGATGAAAATTTGGCTAATCGAGGCCACGATGCGCGAGCATCAGACAACCGGTCACTACGACTGTGACTGTAATCTCATGGAATCTTTGCAGAAAGAATTGGCCACACATTCTAGCAAGTTCTTGAGTGTATTGTCCAAAAAGCAGCGGGAACGTGTGAGGACACAGGCTGCTAAGACACAGATGGGCCAATCCTTGTAGAAAGAAACAGAGGAATGCACCAAGAAGTGGCTACTTCTTGAGTATTCGGATTAAAGCCTCATCATAAGTCCATAGATAGGTACCCAATGGATTTTGGTCCATGATGTTTAATGTTTATCCATCCAGGTACTCTGCCTACCTACCTAAGTATGATATTTCCGTGACAAAGTCTCAATGAACAATGCCAAACCTCTCGTCCGGTCAACTATATAGGAAGGATGGTATAGGAAGTTATCACGACTTTGGACTAAGGTGGCGATCTAAATGAGTTTATTCTTCTTGAAATCTAGGATGTTGATTCACTTAGGTAGGCACCTACTTACCTAAATACTCTAAGAGATACTGATTTTGCAATGGACATGCCTACGCGATAGAAATCAGTGGAGGCGTATAACTCATGAGAGGCCAATAAACAACGAAAAGGAAATACAAAGGTCAGATCAATGGAAACTAGCCCGTGTTTGCTCTGGCACTGTCACTGTCATTGTCACTGCCAGTTTGTGCAGGTGATTGCCTCGACTGCCTGCCAGCTGCCTTGAGCCGGTTCAGTACCAATTTTTTGCTGCCTTCTCTTCTCCTCCTAATTTTTCATCTTCTCTTTTCCCTCCTCTTCCAACACGCACTTCCATCATTTGAACTCTTCACCCACCGTGCATAGCTTTCACATCATTCATCGCGCATAACCTTCACGTATAAGCACCGCTACCATGATGGACCTCGCATTGCTAGAGAGAATGCGAGGCTCGTGCCCGTCTCGAAATTCGTTCATGGGGTTTATCAACGACAATAAACCACTGCACCTACCAACAGAGAGAAAACCTGCGACCCCCGAACCTGAGGCAGCGCAGCCCGCCATCTCTGAACCCGAGATTATTGACACGCCTACCAGCGACTCGGCAACTACTGGGTCCTCGCCTTCTACCGACGGCTTCATTATTTCGGAGCCTGTGAACGTTAAGAAGGAGATCAATGAACACCAATGTATCGAGCTTCCCACTACTGAACACAAGGCTCTTGAAACTCTAGACACCCCATGCGAGGATATTGAACCTACTGTCACTGAGCCCGCTGCCAAACAGCCAACTACTCCCGATACCTTCATCACTGGATCTACAACCACTGACGTTCGAGTCCCTGAGCCTCAGGTCGAGGCTGCCGAACCTGGCCTTGAAGCCAATCATTTTGTCATTCAAGGGCCTGAAGTCTTTGAGCTAGAGGCCGCTGAACCTGTTGTCAACGAGCCGATTGCCGACGAACCTCTTGTTTACGAGTCTATTGTTGACGAGTCTATTGTTGACGAGCCTGTTGTTGACGAGCCAGTGGTTATTGAACCGGCCCCCACAACTACGGAAAGCGTGGTCACCGAAGCCGAGAGGCCTATCCTTTGTTTTGATCCCAGCGGGGACTTGTATCTCAAGGTTGGAAGCCGCCCAGGTCGCACTATGCTGGTCGATTCTCGAGCGCTGAGCCGTGCCTCGCCAAAACTGAAGGAAATCATCTTCCTCAGCCAAAAAGACAATGCCGACGAATGGGTCCTTGAACTACCAGAAGACGATCCTACACCTTTCACTATGCTCCTCAACCTAATCCATACCCGGTTTGAAAAGATCCCGACAAGGGTGCCATTGAACCAACTGTATGGTATCTGTGTCCTCACCAGTAAATACAAGATGACAGAAGTTCTGCGTCCCGTGGCCGAGCGATGGTACAAGGCTCTTGGAACACCCTCTAAAGACTATGAACTCTTCTTCAAAAAAGTATTCGTGGCTTGGGAGTTGGGTTTTGCCGAGGACTTGAGCGAGGCAGCTGGCCACGTTGTACTCAACTGCTCCTTGGACAAAGAAGATCAACTCGTTATTGGAGAGGAAAAGAAAAGACTTGCCGATTTCGAAGGTTTCCAGCGTGTTCCCATTCTTGGTAAGTCTCATCGCCTCTACTCACTTAGCCTTTGCTGACCCATTCACAGACTGTGTTACCGACCATCGCGAAATTGTACTGGAGGCGGTCTGGGATGAATGTCAGAAGCTGGGTGACTATGTTCTCGAACATTCAATCAAGGGACATTTGTGCGGTCATTCTCACGACCGGGATGATATCTGCCTCATGTTGGGCAAGATGATAAGCAAGGCGGCAGAGGAAGGCATCTTGGATCTCTTCACTCTTGGCAGTGACATTGAATACTGCAGAAGCCTACATATGGAACTGAAGACCCTTGAGTACAAGATCAGTCTCGTAACTGATTATTTCGATATCTGCGGATGGTGCCAGGGAATATTTGAGAGTATGGATGAGATTCGAAGGCGAATCCACAGGGCTGCAGATCCTCTATATCTGAGCCACCTTCGGGCTATGAGCATCCAGGCTTCGAAGATCCGGATGATGCCTTGGGTATGGGAAAGCGACGAGAATGAGTGATTTGACAATGGGAGTGGAAGGGGTTGTATGGAATTTCGGACTGACATGACAAGTCACAATGTTTCTAGCAAACATATGCTACTCGTTTTCATGTACGACAAACGAAAAGGAGAGCTCATCTGTTGCTGAATGGTTTTGGAAGGAATGATTGCTTTAATCTGAGCATAGCAAACAGATCGAGCCAAGTATGAGCGAGCTATGGAATAATAGCAGAGAATGAAAGCTAGTTTGTGTCAAGGTGTGCCATTATTTCAGAGGGTAAATGACTGTTCAAGACTGTTTTAAAGCCCCCTGGATGCCAAATCACGAATATCATCTTGATGAAAGTCTCTAGTTCCACTTGTTACTCACACACAATCTTGAGTCTTTTGTGCCATGTTGAAGCCATAGGCCGCAGCACTTTTATCATGTCATATTTATTGGTCAAGGCACAAATGTCATAGAGGTTATGAGTATTGAGTTGCTGGCGTGGCGTGAACCATGTCCATGGCAATAGTAAAAGCTAACGGTTGGTCTTCAGGAAACTTAACCTCTCAACGTGCAACATATCTTGAAAGACCTTTTAAGCCGAGATTTCACTGATGCGAAAGTTCGTGTCAGCAACAGTTTCACAATTCCTCGAGATCCACTCCCAAGGGCCAGTGGACCACGCACTGAAGCAAGTTCCCCGGTCGTATTCTTAGTTAAAACTCTAAAACTCTATCCTACAATTTAATATATCTAAACTTACAATACTACCTAATTTAACAAGCTTAAATAGGTTGATTTTAACTGCTGGTATCCTGGTTGTGTCATATCCCCAGTGAGGCCTTTTGCCAATTTCCTATTTAGGCCATCCTGTCCGCTCTTACTGGCCAGTTCTCAAACCCCCGCTTTCGTTCGACATGGTCTTAGTCACTGAGAAAAAAGTGAATTAAAACAAGAACAATCAATGGCACACGGAAGATTGTGTCTTTTTCGTTTCTTACTCTGTAATTGGCCAGTCTCTTAGCCTTGTCCGTTTTCTCCTTGGTCGGCTCCTTAAAACCGCTCACGCTCCCCTCTCCTCTTCACTCCTACAACACCATCACCATGGCTCAGTATTCCCAACGCAAAGACATTCTCCCCCTCACTGGCGGCTGCGCCTGCGGTCTTATCCGCTATCAGCTTTCCCTCCATCCTCTTCTAGTCCACTGCTGCTACTGCACCGCCTGCCAGCGGCAGACGGGGTCCATTCTCGCCCTCAATGCTATCATCGAGTCCTCAGCTCTAAGCCTGCTGCCTTCAGCACCACCCACCCTTGCCGGTACATCCTCCAACCCAGATCCTGTCCCCGCAGGTGTCCAGCCCGTTTTTGCACGTCTCACATCCGCTGAGTCTGCTATCCGTGAGCCTCAGCCCAAAGCGAGGACCTTGTCTGTTTGTCTCCCTACGGAATCTGGCGTGGGACAGACCGTGGTGAGCTGCCCGGCCTGCCACACTGGTCTGTGGAACAACTATGCCGATGGCGGGGCGCACTTGTCGTCCGTACGTGTTGGAACGCTGGATAGGCCCTGGGAGATTCAGCCGGATGTGCATATCTACACGCAAAGTCGCCAGAGCTGGGTAGCAATGAAAGATGATGGTAAGCCATCATTTGATGGCTATTATCCCAAACGAGAGGATCTGCTGAGGGAGGATGCGCTGGTGAGGTATGAGGCCCTCAAGCCAAAGATTGATGAGATGCACGCCGAGTTAAAAGCTGGCTGGGTGTGAAATGATGCATGGGCAATGGATGAAATGGAAATCATGGCACAAGAGATTGTGAGTTACTATAGGTAGCACCGTTCATAGTTGTGCTCAAAGGCACTCAATGTTATTGCATTGTATCATAATGCTCCAAAGCAGAAGACACATCTTCTGTATTCAACTTCACCCTCGCCCCCAACCAATATGATATATACACGAGATCACGCTCAGTCTTCCATCTCTCCGGTTGGTAGCCGCGCTGGCTATGGGCTTTTCAATTGCATGCAATCCTACTCCATCCATGACCACTTATCTCCTTGACCAAGAAAGACCTTTCCCAAATGCATGCCGCTTATGACGGGCCGATATATGATATATGTAACAAAAAAAGCATAGCAGACCAGTTGTTGCTCTCAAACTCCTTAACATTAAAATTCAAATAACCCAAGTGCCGTTGAAAATCTCAAACAAATGCGCAAATCACCTAGACTCGAAACCATGCCATGATGTCTAAGCCCCGGGGGTCGGTTGTATGTAAAATGAAACCGTCAAATCACCCGGGCGATGGTATTTTGATGTTTGCAGGAAAAACAAATATGTCCATGACCTCGCTGATGCATGTACTGAGATAAGAGAATCATGAGTGCGAAAGAACGTATTGCACAGTGTACAGAGTGCTTGCTGGGAGTATCACAGGTTCACAGCTGCTAGCCGCCAACCTTGCGAAAGCCCTCCACTCCAAGAACAGGGATCTCCACGTCACCAAGATTTACGATCCCCTCCTCGCGGCGACGCTCAACAAAGTTGTTGCATTCAGCGACAACTTGAGCCCACTCGGCAAGTGAGCGTCCAGTGTAAACGGAATTCTTGACGTAAAAGTCAACAGGCTTCATAGGGTTCACGCCAGTATCAGTGAAGGTGCCCATATTGGAGTTTGGAGACGGTGACGGTGACGGCGATGGAGAAGGAGACGGTGAGGGGCTGGCTTTGTTGCCGGATGGTTGAGGGGATTCGTCGCTCAAACTCGGAATCGTCACGTCGAGTTTCCAGCTTGGGGAACCGCTTTGCTCGTCAGATGGGCTTAGCGAACTCGCGTTCTTGGCATTGTCGATGAGCCCTGGCTGAGGACTACCAGAAAACTTGCGAGTTGGCGCCGGGCATCCCGTCGGTGCATTAAAACCGTCAGCTCGTAGCGGTCCGCTGATGCGGGTCTGCGCTGGACCAGGAAGTCGAGGGCGGGTCAAAAAGCGATCTCGGTTAGGCGGTGCCTGTTGTTGCCAGGCAAGAACAAACTTGAAGACATATTTTGGCTCGTCATAGGTGGGCTGAGAGTAAAGGGAGTCGTCATCAGATGGACGTCCCTTGACATGATTCGTGTTGTGGTTCTTGTTAGGTTGGGCGGTGGCGGTGGATCGAGACTCTGCTGTCTCACGACGAACACTCTGGAAATCGTCATCCCAACCTGAACTCGCATTACCACTACCAAGAGAAAGGACTTTGCCTAACAGTGACCATCGCTTTTTCCCGTCATTCTTCGAGGAATCCGGAGGTAGGCCATTGAGGACGCTAGACTCGCTATTAGGAAGCTTAGCGAAAGAATCAAAGGTGCCCATGTATAATCCAGGCTGGGGAACATTGATTTCCTGGCGAATGATCATGAAGCGTTTTCCAGGGGCAGGGTTCACCGGGGCAGATGAAGGGGCGATTCGTCGTTCTTCTTCCGCAGCCTGCTTGAGGTGCAGGTAGTGAGCCCATGTTGTCTGGATGCGCTCAGCCACAAGAGCAAATATTTGACTGTTAGGGAGTTAGCAAATATCAAAACCTATAAACAATGAATGCTCTTACCCATCAACTTCATCCAGCGTTCCCGTGTCTCGGCACATTCGCCAACACAGCAAACGCTGGTAGTAAGCCCGAACCATTGGGCACCAGTGGTTGAAAAACTCATTAAAAGCCTCTTCGGTGAGCAGCCAGTCCTTGCAGATGGCCAGCTTGCGCACGGGGTCTTTGGAGATAGCGTCCCAGATGGAGAAAATGAGGGCCATCATCCGAATCTCAGACATGGTGTTGAAAGAGCTCGTGACTTTTCGGCAAACGTCGAACCAAAACGGCCAGTCGAGGTAGCCATCAGAGCAATCCGGGTCTTCAAATTCGCCATAAAGCACGAGAACTTCCTCCAAAAAGTCGCATAGGGTGAAACAAGCAGGATGGTTGTACATCGATACCTTCTTAGTGGCCGCTTTCATCATGGTCGCGAAGGTTTCTGCAAATGTATGGCGAGCGCCAGCGATCTCAATGGATTCGTCCGAGAGGAAGTCCTTCAATAGCATAATACAACGGTTCTCAGACATGCCCCTCATAACATTGCTGGCGGGGAGCGGCAGAGCCATCGCGGCATCCACACCTGGCATAGAGTCCATCGCACCAGGATTAAAACCGCCATCCATTGGAGATTGGCGATGAATAGTCGTGTCCAAAACGTAGAGAAGTTGAGCTTGAACAAGAGCGAAGGCGGGAGACCTGGACCTTTCAAGAAGAGGCAGCCCAGGAGGCATAAACTGATCCGAAAGGATATGGAAATATTTGCAAAAGATAAAGAAGACATCCGTATCTCGGCCTTTCCAGCGAGCTGCCCAGGGGCCTGTCCATGGGATTCTAGACACTAGCATAGGCAACCTGGGGACCTTCTTAAGGCTGTCCCACATGCCCTTCGGTGATGTCCAGGCGAATACGCCAATGGTTGGGGGGAATAAGGCCGCAATGTCGTCGCTCTCGCCCTTGTTCCTTCGCGGTAGGCCAAGCTCATCGGCCACTCGTCGAATAAGTTCGGGGGAGAGACCCCAAAGTCTAATCAAGATATCCGCAACGCCAGGGGCGAAGAAGAAGGCGTATGCGCAAGCTTTTCCAGCAAAGTTGACCAAGCTGACCGGCACATGGCGGAGCGAAAGCTTTTCAACGACAAAACCCATCTGCTTGACCAAATTGGAAATGAACATGGTTCTGACGTTGTGTTCGGCCGATTCTTCCAAGAACGCTGCCTGGCTCGATGTGACAGAAGAGGCGGATGAGGTGGTCATGGATCGGGTTCGGACTCGTTCCGCAGGAGATCGGTTCGCAAGCGGTAGGAAGTATGCTGTAGCTTGTCGCCATTCGAGTCGCATCATGAGAAGTGTCGCAGCATCGAAAAGGGCAGGGCGATCGACACCGGGCACAGGCTGAGGCGCCTGACCATCCAGCATTTCCAAGATTGCAATCCACCATTTGTTCAAAATCGTTGCTCTTCGATCGACATCTTCGGGCCAAAGTTTCCTGGTTGATTCATGATTCATCGTGCTCCGCAGGAAAGGGATAAGCTGTGTTTGAACCTGAGACATTCGCTGGGCAGTGCTCTTGGCGAGGAATCCCTTGAAATCCACGTCAATTGCCTTGAAAGATGACCACAGAACATCTCTTTGCTGAGGTGGCATCTCGACTGAAGATTCATCAGTCACGGTTGTAGCGGAGGTTGTGTCGTAGGTGGACGATTGTGGCGTGCGCTCCTCTGCGATGATTGAAGCCGGTGCCGCGAGGCTTGTGGCCGAAGAAGCGCAACTGTTGTCGGAATCGGTGCTGGTATTGAGCTTTGACAGGCCCGCTTGTTTTGATTTGAATTTTGAAAAGTAGCCACTGGCTCGTGAAAAGGCTTTGGGGCCGGAAGATTTTAGTGACTCAGTTGACTTGTTTTTGTCTACCTGGTCAACGGTCAAGCCAGGGCGTTTGCGAGTTTTGGTAAGCTTGAGTGATGTTGTGCTCACAGATCGACTACGCCCAGATGACACCTCATTTTCCTTGGCAGGGTCTGCATCCTTCATAGGCGATGGGGAGCGAGAAGATCTCCACGAGCGTTTGGCGAAATTCGCAAAAGATCCTGACTTTGTTATCGTTTTCTGCACGGGATTCAAGTCGCCGATCGATCCATCGCCAAATTTCTTATCGCCAGCAGAAGTTGTCGGTCGAATAGCTTCTTCATGGAGATTTGTCGTGCTCTTGGAGCTTGAAAGCCAACCACGGGTGTCTATAAGCGAGCTTGTTCTTTTTCGGGCATGTCTGATGCGTGATGTCTCCTCTGGAACCTCTTTTGTTTCAACGATTGGAGGGGTTGACACGGGTTCCGTCTTGTCAGTCTGCTCTCCTCCAAGAAAAGTGGTTGTATCGAGGTCGAATTCAACATTAAACGTGGGAAGATCGAAATTCGGTAGCGCTTGAAATTCGGAGTCGCTCTGGCTATTCGGTGACTGATCCGAGGAAGGGTTGTCGACTGATGATAATGAGAGAAGTGCTAGGTCCGGGCTAGAGTGAGACCGCGGGAATGGTGTTGACGTTTCCACGGCCGGGGCCATGATCATAGTAGAACCAAGCATCTCATGACAAAACGATGGAAAATCAGGCAGCCTCCAACGAGAGGAGCGTCCCGTAGGTTAGTACCCCTTGTTGGAGAGCCGTCCGTATTAAAAAATCAACAAAGCAGATAAGTCTGATGTCAAATCACCATTATTCGACGCTACTCTGTCCGGCAGAGAAATGAGGGTTCCAGGAGTAGTAAAGAAAGATCTGGAGTTGTAACGCGGAAGAGAGGATCCGAGGTGGTTTGAAGGAACGAAAGAAGGACTCGCGAGGCTCTCTCAGGGTTTCCATGGGTATGTAGGCAGGCAAAGCAAACCAACTGCGAACCGTCCATCAACTGACGGGCCGGCCAAGCCAAGCCTGGGCTCGTACAGTACTGTACCGTAGAGTACCTGGGCGTGTGCTAGCGCGCTGCAACCTACAACCTCCACACCACAAGTGATGGATCGCCGCGGACTAGCCGGGGGGCGGCACGACGGAGGTGGTGATTGACAGGGAGCCCCTAGAGTGTCGTAGAGACTTAGAATGACCGATGTACCAGGCTGTAGCGTAGAAATGAGGCTATGCCTGGAAGGGGGCAGCGCGCGCTGTTGTCAGAATGGGGCGACGCACGGGACAAGCGATGGAATATTTGGTTTTTTTTAGGCGGACAAGGAACTCAACAGGGTACATGTGTATAGTTGAAAAGTTATTAATGACTGAAGAGCTTTGAGATGTTTAGTTGCAGGTATGTATGGAGTGAGCGAGGTGACTCCACTGACGGACAACACATGGAACATTTGCTGTTGAGGTGCAGTGCAGCTTCAGTCTGTACCTGAGATGAAGCATTTCTCAATTAAAGCAATCAAGCGAGCAACACCCAGATCCATCCAATTTCGATCAACGTGTGCGAAATGAATAAAACGTCATTGACAAGACAATCGAGTCAGGGCGCTTTCTTCTTTTGTTTCTTGTGTCATCCAATTCCATTCTTTCGGGAAACCACCTAGAAGATCGAATCACATCACACAAAACAAAGCCGGTGAAACGTCCGACAACAGTGCGCCCGCGCCCGCGACTCGAGTTTTGGAGCTATTGAATGAAAGAAAGCCAAATGGCTGCTACAAAGCTAGCATGTGTCTTGATTCATCTCGTCGAGATGCGATTTGTCTGCCTCATTCATAAGCTGCCGCACTCTGCCTACGTACTAGGGGTAGTACAGTACATAGAACGCCTGGCGGTATAAGGAGCTGAAAAGGCACAGATGGCTAGACGGAAGAATGCAACCACCCCAATTGTAACAACTGACAACGAAGCATGCAGTGATATGCACCTAGGTATGCACTATGTAGCTCATACAGTATGTATGTCTTGATCATCCATCCTTATCCAAGTTTCTTCCCATCTGTGCCATGTTTTCACTCTGCCGCGCGAGGCATGCTATTCAGAAACCTAGGTATATTATGGCCAATAGATCTCCAGATGGAAGCTCCCGATGGTGGCGGAGGAGGCGTAGATAGGTAAATTTGACTTTAACATGGCTTGTGCCTCGTTACAAATTAATGACACGCCGGGAATTATTCCCCATCTTTACGAGGAGATGGAGGTCTGCGAGCAAGAACAAAAAGCATTAGAATCCTGCAATTCTCTCCTCGAGTTACTGAAACAAATGTGTGTTTCGAATATCTTGTTCCAAGGTTTTCTGACTTGTTCTCAACCTTTCCCTGCCGTAGGGGGTATATATCAAGATCGTCGATTGATTGTATGTAATATTAGCCCCCTAATTTATGGTGTCGAGATTCTACCGCCAGCTAACCGCGAAATAGCCTGGCCTTGCTATCCGTAAATGAAGTCATGAATTTGTCAATCGACTGCCTGTCGGGCTGAAGTTTTAGTTAGTGGATATGAATGAGCCAGGGTCATGACAACCAACAGTGGAGCAACACGGTTGAGGCTGACTCTTATCGTCGGGTCTTACAAGGAGTCGTTTTACAAGGAGCCAGTGGCTGGATGAAGACCGCAACGGCCTTCAATTCTGGGGTTGTCGATCTGCGGCTTGCATATGGAGTACTATGTAGTTAAAATCAATCTAAACATTGATGCCATCGCGTGGTTTTAGTCCAAGACAGCAGACCATTGAACTTCACAGACTATTGAGAGACCAAAGTCAGAGTTCACTCGGAAGTGGAATCTCTGGTCATGTCCGAGATTGCGGACCGACCGCAACACCAGACGGGACATGTCTCCTAAACTAACAACGTATATGGAAAACAACGATCCTTAGCCCGTAGGCGGGCCAGGGGGGGACAGATCGTTCTATGTACTACATAACTTCTGGACCATGCATGTATGGAGCAATCACTAATAATTAATACGATACAGGCCGCCGTTAAAATCGGTTGTAGAGCCAACCATTGTCTTCCCGTACCCGCCGACCACAAAATAGACCAGAGTCCGTCCTTCTTATCAGGCTTGTCAGATCCATTTCACCGGTCGCTCAGCATTCCCGTCTTGTTCATCAGTACATCATATTTCAATACCAGTGACTGGACGATTGGTTGGCACGTCACCGGCAACAAAACTGATTATGCTGATAGGATTCAGGAGACTCATACGCCGAGAAAGGGGTCCATTTGTCCATGGACATTTCAAGGTTCGCCAGAGCACAGCTCATTTCTCGCTGGCCCCCACCCAAAGTACCGCCATGTATCCACACTCAATATAACATGTTGATGACGTTCTTTTATGTTGCTCAGGTGGCTTACCTGATTAAGCTTAGATGCTGGATGCTAAAAACTCCCATCATCGCGCCAAATCCTGATCCGGAACATGGTAATCTCGAGGCTGAGAACAAGCGCCTTTGGGAGGTCATTGTGCTCGCATATTTGTCTTTAGTAATCCAGTCTTGAATTTGTCCACAGAGAGTAAAGTACTGCAACACGTTGTAAGTAAGTTTAGCATTGGCAGTAGGTAGGTAGTTAATGAAGTGATTGTAGAATCGCATGTGCGGCCCATTGGTCGATTCTTCCGCTGAAAAGGCCATATTCTCCCAACAAAACGTGGCGGTGACGGGTATGATTCTCCATGTTATCTTATCATCCCCAGTTTATTCCTTTGCTGACTGCGACGCGGCTGCGGCTGTGGCTGCGAAGCACATCTGTCTTCCTGTCTCACTACTACTTCTGCATATAACCTTGCAGGATGTATGTACCTATGTAGGTATGTAGGAATAGGCTGGTGTCACAACATTGCAGTAGGCAACCCTCAATTCGATTTCCCTTGCATGCATATGCTGCTGGCTGAGGCCCCCTTCGTACTGTAGCCCCATTATCTCAGCTGGGTCTGGCTATGTCCTTGCATAGTGATTCATAGTGATTGGCCTGAAGATATGAATAACTCTGCAGGCCAAATGCACTGCACGTAACAGATATGGCTCTGATCTTTGGAGCCCTCCCTGGTCGGCTGAATCCGAGGTAAACATTGTTCCAACTTGATGGACCTGTGGGCACCGACCGTGCCGTTTGTTGGCCCGTAACAGCAATCCTTAGTGGCGTCAGTTTGCCCACCGCATATCTGCCTGATATCAAGCCGGCAAGTGTGCGGTGATGTGGACTTCTCATCAACTTGATGGCCAGACTACCAGACTCGTCCTCCTTGGCCTGAGAGAATTGACCAGTACGCCACCTACTACGGTTGATCCGCTGGCTTTCCATCCTTGAAATAACAGAAGCGACCTCGCAGATTAAAGGTTCATGGACTTGGACTTGGCAGTTTGGTCCTCGCTTTGCTTGCTCGTTTAAACACAACTCAGCGGGTCGCGAAATAGGACATGCGAGGGGTATTTGGTGACCATCCCACCGACCACATCGGTGAACTTCAACTACGATACACGTTGGAAACTTGAGCTGGTGGCAATAACATATCCAAGGTAATGGCATGTACCCCTATCTTCATGCACCAATGTCCGTGGGATTACAAGAGCAGAGGTGTTTGGTAATAGTAGGGGAGATCAATCTTGGCACGATAAATTTTCCTTCAGCAAGGCGAGCATAGAGAGGCTCATTTGCTGTACACACTAATGCCGTTCGCAGTTTGACTGCACTTCACTGTTTCACTGAATATGCTTACCTTGATATGAGCCCTAATCACTCGTATTTGAGATCTTGTGCCATCAAGACGTCGAGTTGTGAACCCTGTACGAGCCGCGGACCGCTTTCCTCGTGTTCAAAATTCCTTGACGAACATGATGCTGTGATCTTGAGATGATATAGGTTTGATCGTCGATGATCGTGTGATGCAGGTCGTTGGTGGCCAGTTATTTGGCTTTCCCCAAGAATGTTGCACTGAGAGTTATGGGAGGATTGAAAATTTTCATGAGAATTTGAGGTTGATAAGATGGTTGTTTGCTTATGTAATCTACATTATGTGGGGATCGCTATGGGGTTACCCGGTAACCTCGTACCATCAAGAACTGCAGAAAAAGTAAAAGCAGCAATGCTTGGGGATAAAGACCTATCAAATATTAGATATTGCCGTATATTGTAGTGGACCATTTTTTCTTGTGTTGATGTTCAAAATAAACTTGATGTTGAAGGTAGAATCCGGGCAATGAGCAAAATATCTTGATATTTTTATAAGTTATCGAGCAACGATGAATGTAGTAAGCGGATAATGTTGATATGATTGGAATTAATAATTTCAGTGTCGTAAAGCACATAATAACGCCCGTGACGTCACTTAATATCATGCTTAATTACTAGCTTAAATATTTATCTAGGTAAGTATTCATCGACGTCAATGTTTCAAGCCATACAAGTTGAAATTAATGGTCAAGAACAATGAAGCTGATGAATGGCGATGGATTCCAACAACAGTATGTTTATACCGGGTAGGTCAGTGGATTATGCATATGATAGCATAACAATCCATTACTCAATGAATAAATCGTTATGAAGATCTTGTAGGTTTAAAATTGGACGGCGTTGCTGTGTGGGTTGTTTTGTTTCATGTTCCCCCTTCTCGTGTACAGTTCCTCGTATTGGCTATTGGGTCGATCGTAAAAGACAGGAATTCGAAGTCCATGAGGATCATCCATCTTTACCTTTACATGCCGAATTCTCAGGGTTTCGCCAAGGAAGATGCAGACCATAATTGCATAGGTAAGGATAAACAATCATCACCCAGCAACCATTTCCTTATCTGGAAGGCTTCACATCCCTGGCCAGGTAATCTTGTGGACAACCACCAAGGCCAAATGGAGCTTGATTTTGAGATGGTGTCTTGGTTTTTCACTTGGAAGATCACAGGGATTGCTTCCACTGCAGCTCATGGACCAATAAGAAGCTCGATTATTATTTTTTGGCGCCATCTCATCCCGTCCAATTCCTTGATCTTCCTCGAGCTTTTATTGTTGGAAAACAAGAAAATGCACTAATATTTGTGTTATGACCAGCTGATGGAGTCAAAGCGACACTTAGCCTCGCATTGCAGGAAGGTTGGTACTGTTTAATAGACAAATAGCTACTACCTCCTCCTCCTACAGTACCTTGACAGTGTAGTCGCAGCTGCCCAGGACCCCTGCACCAACACCAACGGTTGCACCTGCGTCATCATCCATCCAGTTGCTTTGCCATCGTGTCCTACCCTTCCCGACTGGTCCTCTCTCCTCCTGCCAGTCTACTGCTTTTTGTCTCAGACATTGTCCAATTTGTCCTCTGTAGTTTTTGTTACGAGGACTTTTTGGAATCAGCAGATGATAAACAAGTCTTGCGCATTCAATAATTTGATTATCATCTTCTGGCGCATTCAGTGATAACCTGCGCCCTCAATTTGCGGACCGCATAAACTTGCGACGACCAATCTTGTATCACCACGAACATTGGAGGCCTCCATATATACCTACATAGGATTCTGAGAACCAACGCTCAGCTCCAAACCACGACCAGACCCAAAAGATGGCGGAGGCAGGAGATATACCCACGACCACCGAGTCGCAACGAAACCCTTATGCGTCAGCCAGTCGCTGGCGACACCAGGAATCGTCTGCTTATGCTGCACACGCCGCGCAGCTCACTGGCGATGGCGCACCACGAGATCCTCACCAAACGACCGGAAACACGGGCGAGCTTGCTGATTTCTTGAACAAGTCCCGCCTGGAACCAGAAGACGAGAACCGCGAAACTGGAAAGTATAGACCTCTCACCGCTACCGGTGATGTCAATGGAGCCGCTGTAGGGGACAATGTAGGCCAAAGTCATGCTGGCCAGGGCGCTCAAGGGGAGAATCCTCCTGACGGGAAGACAATTGTCTGTGGTCCTCTACTGAACTACCGCCGCATGAACGAGGGACGCTGGCACGGAAGCGTCCTCATTGTTGTGGAAGGTGGCGGCAAGATTCCCCTGCACCAACCTTTCTTGACCCTGAAGCAAGTTGTTCAGCCTCAAGAGGGCGGTTTTGCAAACCAGCAGCCAACCAACGGAGCGCAAGAGGAGGAGCGCATTGATGGTCATTGTCTTTACTCTGATCCACGCAACACCTTCTGGGCTTTCGACGTCAATGTCCCAATTCAAGCTACTGAATCCAGCCACGAATACGCTTTTCCCGAACTACGCTTCTCGACCGAACACAAGCCCCGAGTGAACAGATTCTTCGTGCCTGCAAAGACCGAGTCCATGCGCATCATGTTTCACTCGTGTAACGGTTTCAGTGTTGGAACCGACGAGGAGGCCTGGAGTGGTCCAGCGCTGTGGAACGACGTGACACGAAAGCATCGCGAGCTCCCTTTTCATGTCATGGTTGGCGGTGGCGACCAGATCTACAACGATGGTATCAGGGTTGACGGTCCTCTACGCCCTTGGACTGATATTAGTAACCCCAAGAAGCGCAGAGAGTATCCGTTCCCAGAAACGATGCGGGCCGAATGTGACGACTACTATCTGAAGAACTACATTCGCTGGTACAACAAGGACCCATTCGCTGGGGTCAACGGCCAGATTCCCCAGATCAATATTTGGGATGATCATGACGTGGGTTTTTGGAAATGACCGTGACTATCATTGTTACTGACAAGTTGCAGATTATCGACGGATTCGGCTCATATGTCGATAACTTTATGCAGTGTGATGTTTTCCGTGGTATTGGCGGTACTGCTCATAAATATTACATGCTCTTCCAGCATCATTTGCCCCCTCCTCCATCCACTTATACTAGCGGTATGATCACCTTGTCTGTGTTGCGATCACCGGCCTAACATTTTTCAGACCATGCTTCCCTCGAGAAAGCGAGCCAGGGACCCGACCCTAACCAGCTTATCGACACCTATGTGGCACCGATGATTGAGTCGCCTGAGTACATTGTCGGAGACCACCCTGGTCCGTATGTTGCTGAGCGCTCTCTCAACATCTATACCCGCCTCGGTGCTCGTATTGCCCTGCTTGGAATCGACGCTCGAGTAGAGGTTGGTAAAACGTTAAACGTAGTCTCCCGACAGCCTGAAGCTGATTAAATGTACAGCGCACTCGCCATCAAATCAACTACCCCGAAACCTACAAAAAGGTCTTCCAAAGACTTCGTTCGGAGCTTGAAGCAGCTGCTGCGGCTGGAGAGCCAATTAAGCACTTGATCCTGCTTCTCGGAATTCCCATCGCGTATCCAGTAAGCAACCGCTAAGAATGGAGTAAGACTAGACCAACTGATGTATTATAGCGCTTGACCTGGCTCGAGAACATCTTCCGTAGTCCTGTTATGGGCCCTATCAAGATCCTCAACAAACGATTTGGAATTGGTGGAAGTCTGTTCAACCAATTTGATGGCAGTATCGATCTTCTCGATGATCTGGACGACCACTACACTGCCAAGACGCACAAGAAGGAAAGACGCGAGTTGATGGTTGAGCTCCAGAAGGTCTCTTCTGAGTTCAACGCTCGTGTGACCATCCTCGGAGGCGACGTGCATCTGGCTGCGCTGGGTCGTTTCTATTCCAACCCGGCCCTCAAGATTCCTGCGGAGGAGGACCACCGCTACATGGTCAACGTCATTTCCTCAGCCATCGTCAACAAGCCACCGCCCCAGGCTGTCGCAAATCTCCTGGCGAGGAGGAACAAGATCCATCATTTGAATGCTAAGACGGATGAGACTCTGCTGGATTTGTTCAACAAGGACCCTGGCGACTCCAACAAGACGGCTGGTCACAACAACTGCACGATGCCGAGCCGTAACTTTGCGACCATTACCGAGAACTCACCCAACAATCCGGAGGCCCCCAATGACACCACAAATGAGAACGGAACGGAGGCTCCAGAGCAGAACTTCCTGGGCAATAATGGCCACAAGGTACTTCACAAGGGAGAGGTTCAGGCTGGAACAACGCACAAGGCGGCATCGCGACAGACGCATGGTCGATCCAACGATGGAACACTCGACGTATGCATAAATGTGGAGATCGACCAGCACGACAAGGAAGGACGAACAGAGATGTACGGATTGACGGTGCCATTACTCAACTACCAGCAGCGAGACGAGCCCGTGACACCTAGGGAGTCGGTCACGTCAGGCAGCCATCATTAGGAGGACTTGAAGGCTGATCGATGGGAAGAGGAATGTCAAACAACAGCACGCAAAACCGTTAAAGTTCGGGCCGGTATTACCGGCTTGCGAAGAGCGTTGACGGGATGGGTCCGACGATTGTGGGGCCGGGCCGGAGGTGGCGGTTTGCGAAGACGCAATCCAGGAGGGCTAAAGTGAGGAAGTGCCTGAGGAGAGACGAAAGAGGAGTTATTCTCATGAGGTGGCTTTCATTGAGTTAGTTTATACCCGTTGGGGGCAATTGCCTGACATTAAATGCAGTGTGGAGGAGACGAGTATTTTATACAGACCTGTGGAAGAGAGATAGATGTCTTACTAGAGCATCCTTGAAAAGCCAATATGAGTATAGTAATATTTTTCTATTTATACCTAATTCAATGTATTTTCACATCACATCATGCATACCTGTCTGACTGTGCAGCTATCATGCAAACAAAGCAAGTCCTGCTCAGCAGATAAGGAATTTTTCTACCCCAGGCTCACCAAGTCCGAAAAGGTAAAGTCGTTGATTAACAACCACTATCAAGTCCAAGCCGAGATAGCACATGACCATCAAAGTTCCCCACGTTCGGAAAAGCGCGGTCATAGGCATCAGGTACGCCAGCGGGCTAGACTAAGGTAGAGCTCTCATCCTTGCATCATGAATTATTGATAACTTGAAATGAGAGAACATTTACAACATTGAGTGCCTCCTATTGATAAATGCGAGGCGCATCCTTAGAAATGCCTTCCTATTAAATTTGTCTTGTTAGCATGATTCATGATAGGAAGTTCTAATCAGTGAAAAAAACACACACACACACACAAAAAGCAATATGTTGTGGTAGGGTGCGGCTCTTCGCGGGCATCCAAAGATAACATGCCAGGCCCCATCTGCCGAGATCGGCTCCAGCATAAGCCAGCCATTGACCAATCAGGCTCAATTCCAGGGTGACTGTAACTGGGGAAGACAGGCGACGTCATGTGCCATCCCCACGCATTCACTTTTTAGGCCGTGATAAGCCGCGAGTACAACAAAGATTAGCTTCGAGCTGCGTGAGGAGAATAGCTTAGCTCGCGTGGCGACGGCAGTGTCTTGGGAGGGAGGAGGAATTGTTACGCGAGATGGTTTCTGAGTCGTGATAACTGTCCAAGATTGGAATTTCTGTTAGTCAGATCGTTGTTGTTGGTTGTCGTGACCAGACTTATTTCTTCTGCATCGTCTTCCCTTCCTCATCTTTTTTCTCCCCTTTCCCTCCATCTTCGATCGTCGTCGAACAAAAGTCTTTTGTTACTGTGATTTTGCTTTTATGATACCCCCCTCTTTCCACTTCGACGACTCCAGATAACGAAGAACACTCGCATTTAATAACATCACCATGTCTTCCATGATGCTCCTCAACAGGGCCGGTGCCCGGGGTCTCCGTAGCGCTGCTCGAACCCAGCAGATGCGAACTGCCGCGACTTTGGCCACTTTCAAGACCCCCAAGGTCTTCAATGAGCCCAACCACCACTACGTCAAGGGCAGCGAGCAACGCGAGGGTTTGACCGCTGCTATCGAGAAGCTTCAGAAGAAGCTGCCAATTGAGGTTCCCGTCGTAGTTGGCGGAAAAGAGGTAAGATTCAATAATCTCACAGGCACCCCAACCACAACTAACACGAATCCTCACAGATCAAGGCTTCAGCACTCTCCAAGCAGCAGAACCCTGCCGACCATGCCACCACTGTCGCCTCTTACCACACTGCCACAACCGCTGATGTCTCGGCTGCCATTGACGCCGCTCTGGCTGCTAAACCTGCTTGGGAGGCTCTCCCCTTCGCCGACCGAGCCGCCGTCTTCCTCAAGGCCGCCGACCTGATCTCCACCAAGTACCGCTACGACATCATGGCTGCTACGATGCTCGGCCAGGGTAAGAATGCTTGGCAGGCCGAGATCGATGCTGCTGCCGAGTTGGCTGACTTCCTACGCTTCAACGTTCACTACGCCGAGCAGCTCTACAACACCCAGCCTGAGCACAACTCCCCCGGCGTCTGGAACCGTCTTGAGTACCGTGCTCTCGAGGGTTTCGTCTACGCCGTCAGCCCCTTCAACTTCACTGCCATCGCCGGTAACCTGCCTGGTGCTCCTGCTCTACTCGGCAACGTTGTTGTCTGGAAGCCCAGTGACTTCGCCATTGCCTCTAACTGGCTCGTTTACCAGATCCTGATCGAGGCTGGTCTCCCCAAGGATGTCATTCAGTTCGTTCCTGGTAACCCCGTCGATATCACCAAGGTCGTTCTCGAGCACAAGGAGTTTGCTGCTCTCCACTACACCGGCAGCACCGCTGTCTTCCGCCAGCTGTATGGCACCATCGGTCAGGGTATTGCTGAAGGTCGATACCGAGGCTATCCTCGTGTCGTTGGTGAGACCGGTGGCAAGAACTTCCACCTGGTCGACCCTACAGCAGAGATTGACAACGCTGTCAAGCAGACTGTCCGCGGTGCCTTTGAGTTCCAGGGCCAGAAGTGCAGTGCCACCTCTCGACTTTATGTCCCCAAGTCTATGTGGCCCGAATTCAAGGAGAAGCTCATTGCTGAGGTTGAGGCAATCAAGATTGGCAACCCCACTGAACACTTCAACTTCATGGGTCCCGTCATCCACGAGGCTTCCTTCAAGAAACTTTCTGGTGCCATTGATGAGGCCAAGTCTGATAAGGACCTCGAGCTCGTTGTTGGTGGAAAGTATGACTCTTCCAAGGGCTACTTCATCCACCCTACCATCTACGCCACGACCAACCCCAACCACAAGTTCTTCTCTACCGAATTCTTTGGTCCTATCCTCACTACCTATATCTACGACGACGCTGCGCCCAACGCCATGGCTGATGTCTGCAAGCTCATCGAGACCACCTCCGACTATGGCCTGACGGGTGCCGTCTTCGCTGCTGACCGTGAGGCTTCACGCTTCGCCGAGGAGTACCTCCGCAACGCTGCCGGTAACTTCTACGTCAACTGCAAGAGCACCGGCGCTGTTGTCGGCCAGCAGCCCTTCGGTGGTTCTCGCGCCTCTGGTACCAACGATAAGGCCGGTAGTCAGAACCTCCTGACCCGCTTCGTCAACGTTCGGGCTATCAAGGAGGAGTTCACTCCTACCACCAAGGTCACCTACCCCAGCAACGAGGTCTAAGTGCCGGAGACCAGGATATCATTTTAAGGAGTGGAGTTTGGATGATCTGATACGACATGAACGACTTTAGATGGGAAAACTTCATAGGGCTATTGCCCATAACACAAAGGGTGAATAGTGCACGCATACCTGCACCTGGCAGCATGACTAGCTGTCACAGACCACCAGAGTTTGGTTGTCTATCAGGTATATCTTGTTGAAGAAGTCGAGTAGCGAAGTCAGGGATCTTGAATCGCTGCTGTGTAGTCAAGCCTTCTTCGTGGGTCCATGGCGTGCCAGGGGTAGGTTCTTGGCTTAGAGCCGCCCCAGGGTCTCTCCCCACGTTGGCTCACCCAAGATGGTGATGGGTGGAATTCGCCCACAGTATGACTGGGGAAAATGATGGGGTGTACCGTATGATAGAAAAGTCGTCAACGTCTAAAGGACGCGCACGTGCTCAATTCAGTCCAGGGACGAATGACGAGAACAATTTTTAATCGCGACCCTTTTCGTTCCACAGTGAATCGAATGTCGAACAGAACCCTGCTCTTGGTCCCCATTGATCCTTGAATGCTCGAGTCTGTAAGCTCCCAGGGTCAAGATGGGACACGTGCCCCTCTGCACTGGTTGTATATCTTTTCCTCTTTGAAAACCGAAGGAGGCATGAGACTTCTCAGATATGTTCACTTCTCGGCGCTTTTCAATGGCTTGCGGAACCGAGTGTGAAGTCGAGTCGAATAGTGGAGGTGGGGACAAAAGGGTCCGAGAGATTGGAGATCCCAAGCTCCATCTCGCGTTCTGGTCCAACGTGAGTGATTCTGCTTCGAATTGGTCTGTGCAAATGCTTATTCTTGTTCCCTGTTACTCTCAGCTCTTTATTTTGTCGTGGTGAATGATCAAAAGCGTCAGTCAGTGTGGGAATTGACTTCACTTACACCTGTCATGATAGAGTACCGAGCTCGATCTCGACAGTTCGCTTCACGTCAAAAGACCCTCCATTAAAAGATAGCAGTAACTTTCCTTCTTTTCCCATCAAGGACGGACGCCAATCTAAGCCTCGTTCTTTTGCCTCTGACACTGACGGGACCCCTGCCCACCAAAAAGTCTACCCCGACCACGTTGATCAATGCCCGACGCTGATTCGCTCAACACCAAAGAGAGCACGCGACCATTTCCTCGATGATGCTTGGTCCATGAACTCGCATCCCTTACTCTAGGTTCAAGTTGGGCAAAGGCAGAGATAGCCTGCAGCTCATTGCGCTGGATTGGAGGGAAGAAGCGGGTTCAATCGTGAAAGTCGCTGGGGAGTTGCTTGTTCGTGTGTGTCTGCATGCGCGTGCATGGCTGGTCTATTTGGCTCATTGATTGCCGTTGCAGAATGCCTGGTACTGTGTCCGTATCCTGATCTCGGTGACCAATTTAATATCTTTTGCTCCGTGCCCAAATCATATCTCAAACAATTCTCACACGAGACTGCAACTTGATTGCTTTTGAAGACGCCAAGATCCCCTCTTACTCAACCATTACAAGAGAGCCACATTGCTATTTCTCTCGTAATTTCATAGCTCTGCTCATTGTTCTCCTGTTTTGATCTTAACGGTCATCTTCAACCAACCAATATTGGCAAGACCACTCTGGTAGCACGGCAGTCTTCTCAAAGAGGGTTTCACTCGACAATCCCAAGATGCCTCGACCAGGCCTCCCGCTCACACCGGGCTCTTCATCAGATATCAAGGGCAAGGACGGAACCCAGCAGCTTTCCACTTTCCAGCTCTCTTTTGAGCTGCCACCTCCAGCAATCCATGATGGTCCTCGGATATCCCCCACCATGTCGACTCAAGTTTCGCCAACGAATACCAAATCGCACCGGCTCGCCACAGCTTCATCGGGAGCAACATATCCCATGCAGCCAGCCGAGACAGTAAAGGCACGTCGGCGGTCCTCTGCCGCCAAGGAACAAAAGGATAACTCGTTTGCCCTGCCGCCTCCGCCAACACGATCCCGCAAGATCATTCAGATGAAACCTCGACAAGAAGGAAACGGGGATAATGGTGCCAGCAAAGACAAGAAGACGACCAGTAAAAGCCCTGCAGCGGCAAAGACAGCAGCCAGCTCCAAAACAGCAGCAGCATCGACAGTGGATGTAGCCACAGACGACAAGACGAAGAAGAAGCAGCCCAGTGCCACAAGCGCAGCAGGACGAAAGATTGCCAGAAAGACCGCACACAGTTTGATCGAGCGTCGGCGGCGGAGCAAGATGAATGAAGAGTTTGCCGTGCTTAAGGGAATGATTCCGGCTTGCTCAGGAGATATGCATAAGCTGTCGATTCTCCAGGTATGTCGTTTGTTCTCGGCGTCGCATGTGTGATATGACTGACTAAAGCTTTGTACCTTAGGCCTCAATCGAATATATCCGTTACTTGGAGGATTGTGTGTCCAAGCTGAAGGCACAGCAAGAGGAGGATAATGGTCAGACTGAGTCTGGTCGTCAAACACCCACGGGCCGTGATCGGTTACCGTCCATCCGCGAATTTCATCCAACTTTTCGAGAAGACCCAATTGGTGATGAAGATATCGAGATGGAGGATTCCGATGTCACGTCGCCTGCCCTGACTGCCATGTCAGATCGCAACGCCCGTCATCCATCCATATCTCCTGCCCTTCCACCTCAAGACTCCCGCCATCGGGCACAGTCTTATTCTTCGGCTTCAACAGACCATCGCCGTTATAGTTACAGCGTTTCTGCAGGAACATCTCCCGCATTTGGCCCGCAGATATACGGGCAACCGCATTACGCTCGCAGCGATGCTTCGGCACCCGGATCGGCATTGACAAGTCCAGCTCTCAATCCCCAGAGCGAACTTGATCAAGAAGCCATGGCTGCACTGTTAATGCTGAACAATGATCGACGTGACTCCAAAGGGCGAGGGCTGTCAGTGCGTGATCTGCTCAGCACATGATGGCTGTGAGGGCAGGTGACTGTTAATGAGTGATGAGTGAAGATCCCAGGGAGAGGACTAATTTACCGACATGAGGGTTTTGAGACATTCCTTTCAAAGCAACTCGCGTGGATGTGAAAGAGTTAATCTTAACTTTTGACGTGAGAGATGGTGGAGCCTAGGAAATATGGCCTGACATGTGCTTCAACGGCCGTACGTCGGTACGTAATGTAATGTTTGCCCGGGGAAAATATAAGGGAAATAGAGAGAGGCATATACAGGTTTGCTTTAGGAAATGGAATTTTAGAGTATGGGAAAATTTTTGGACGGTTGACTATTAGTTATCACACGGAGTTAGAGAGAAGGATGTGGGGGTCGTTTTAACCATGCCGTTCATTCGAACTATCTTGAAAACTTATCTAACAACACTATCAAATTTGCATACCTATTCCTTCCTTGAGAAAAAAAGTAATAAATATGCTCTTGCATAATTAATACGATTAGTATCGGTTAAGTGTGCAGATGCTACGGGAATAATGCAATGAATGAAGCTCTATATAATGACATATATTGACATTGAAGTTGGTCCATCTCTTACTAAAGTTTAAGTCTTTGGCTCCCAGCAATATCATCCCGAGCATCTTTAACTAAGAAACTACTCGCGGTTAGCAACATGACGAACGATCAAACGTGTACAACTTACTTATACCATAATATCGTCGGTCCGATGGTCATCAAGTGCCACAAGCTGTGAGCATCAATGCAGCCCAGCCAAGGCGGGAAATCAAAGAGTTCCATGCTCATGGCAAAGATGATCCAGGCGACGACAAAACCAGGCCAAACCGCCCACATGCGTCTTGACTCTCTATATCTCTTGAAACTGAACCACGTCCAGAGGGCATTTTGCACGATGCCTGCTGCCACGTTGGCGGCCATGTTGTATGTATAATCCCAACGGACAAACTTGAGGTATGAGACATGGCCAAGAAAGAGAGAGGCGCAGAGAGCTGACCAGACTCGCAGGGCGGTCCGTCTTCGGGGGGTGCGCTTATCCAGTCTGAAAACCCTCACCACTGTATAATACAGGCCGTAGAGCACGTTGGAGCCAGCAGCAAAGTAATCGAGCTCCTCGGTGGTCCGGAAATCGCGGGTATGAAAGATGGCGCTGAAAATCCAAGACGAGATGCCAACATAAGCCAGCCAGTCATAGAAGATCCGTAGAGAGTACGATTTTGGGATCCTGGATTGGACCTTTTTTAAGCCATCCCAATGCGCCCAGAGATTGCCGAGCGAAAAGAGGACACTAAAGGGCTCCTGCATGCCGAGAAAGCGATAGAAGGGCCATTTCCCATAGAATTGCTCGATTGAGAGACCGGTGGCCATGCGTTGACCCGTTACAATATGCTGGCAGGCATAGTTGCATTCGCTGGCGCAAGTCCAGAATAGGAGACGATGTAGAATAGCTGTCGACCAAAAACTACATTAGCTGGTTGGACTTGAATCGCGGAATCGGGAGGATATACGAATTGAAGTTTGAGGTTTATTGGGGGCACAATTTTCGGCGTTGCAGACCTGTTGAATCACTGTTAGTTTCTGTGGTTGTTTTGCGCTGCAATTGCTCACCTTGAGACAGTTCTTGAACTCTGGCAACCTGTCTCCAGCTGAGGCATCGACAACTCCAACAAAAGCAAGAACCAGGACGGTCAATAATACGATCCAGGCCCACGGCCACCCCCTCTGAGATGCCATTGCGAGCGCATCAACCTTTTTGTGGGCGAGAGGTTGAAGTTGGAAATAATGCGAACCTACATGAGAGAGGGGGGACCGTATGAAAGGTACATTGGGCCGGTTTGACGATGTGGCTCACTGGCAATTCGACGTAACCTTGACGTTTTAGGTTCGTGATTGGCTAGACATCTACGGTATGACATGATTGCTTGCTGCTAGCTTTTGTGGAGAAGAACCCGACCTCGTTTGCGGTAGCGATTAGATGAGATTCGATATGTATCTAGATATGTACTTCAAGTTATGTACGACAGTTGTTCCAGAAAAAGAACATCTACGAATCAACCATGAGCTGCACTCTTTATGCTATAGTTGCTGCTTGATTTTGATTACTTTTACAACTCATTCTGCCAGACTGAAGATCAGTTCTCTATAAATCTATGTACATGTCTACCTTAGTACCTAGTATTAACTTTGTGAACAACGTGAGACATAGCAACCAACAAGTAAATTCAATATACAAGATAACTCAGATGCGCCGTAAGTTTTGAGCGTTTCATCGTTTCATCGTTACAAAGTCACAACACATTGTTCAATTTCTATGATAAATATTGGGTATCAGTCAGTCAATCATTCATCATGCATGAAATTGCAACCCTACACTTGGCTCGGCCGCTAAACCAACTAGGTGCATACAGTAGTAATGTGAGATTGGTTGCTAGGCAACTGGAAATTCCCTGATTGGACCACATTTTGTCGTCGAACAACACAGCTCGCTTCCCATATCTCTCTTCCCTGACCCGGACGCGATAGTCTCAAGTTTTGGAAATCGTTTCGCAATCCAAGCAATGGCAATAATAATCGACTCGTAGCAAATACTTTACCCTGTCTCCAAATCAACCATCACCAATTCCTCACCGCCTCGATCATTACAAACCCGAACGCGCCTTTACTCTACAAAATATTATCGATATGGCGACTGCTTCGCCCACGCCCATGGGGAACGGCCTCATCAGGAGGACATCACAGCGACAAGCTTCAAGGAGACTGCCGACGCGGTCCTCCGTGAACCACAGTGATAGCGTTCCTGTTCCTGCCAGCTCTTCCCTTCCAAAGGGTTACAACCCCAAACCCCAGCAATTCCACGACGACAGCTCCGAGGATGAGATTCCCGTACCTATGAAACTCAGTGCTCTCACCAAGGCGCTTCTAAACGATGGCGCCCCTGTATCTACAGAGAAGCCCCCCTCACCCCCCCGGACGCGACGACGCACAAGTGCTCTGAACGCGTCGACATCTTCAGCTACTGAGACACGCCGACACCTGAGATCCGGAAGCGTCCAGGCCCACGACACAAGATCCACAAGGTCCTCAAGACCGACCAGCCCTCAACAAGCACCAAGTCGAGAACCAAGTCCTGTGCGAAAGCGAGTTGTTCGGTTAAGCAACACACCTCAAAGCTTGAACCAGATGAAGCCCGCAACGCGACGCTCAACCTCATTCTCTCGCTCAACCCAACGATCTCGACCTCAAAGCCGTACTGGCAGTCGCGATTCGTCTTTTAATGAGCGACATGATTCCAAGCAAGACTCCAAAGATTCCAAGCATGATTCCCAATTAGATTTGAATACTCCAGCACAACAAGGGGGACGCGTTGTACGTATTAATGCTGGCTCTCCCGGCAATAGAAGCCGCGTTGGCTCCGTTGGCCCTTCGTCACGGAGGTCTATGGAGCGATCCGTTCTGGATAAATCTGGAGTTGAGGACAACGAACAACCTGAAGAGCCCTCCACAGTCGCGCGAAACCCCCCTCCCTTCCACCAAGGCAGTGTCTCTCGATATCCATCAACGACCACAAGGACACGGCCTGAAGATATTCCAAACCCACAGAGCTCGATGCGAGTCAAGCGTGTTAGCAAAGTTGCTGGTAGCTTTTTGAGTGGACCAGCCCGACGTGGCCGCCGAAGGCAGAGTGAAGAAGAAGGGGAAGGCAACGTAGATGGGGACATGATCCTATCCAGCCAAGAAGCCGAGAGTCAGCCTGCGGAGGATCAAAGCGCTGCTCCATATTATGGAGACGGTATTCGAGATTTCAACTCAGGAAGTCCAGTCAGTGGACAAGCCGCTGCCAGGGCGATTCATCGCCGCAATGTTTCCAACATGGACCTGCGGTTAGGTTCTGCGAGATCATCTCCACGGGAGACATCGCCTCGGGAGACATCTCCTCGTGCATCAACACCGGAAATCAAAGTTCCTGGGCCAGAACCTGAGCCTAAGCAAGAGCAAGTGGAAGAGATGCACTACAAACTTCCTGAGCCACGTCCAGAGCTTCCTTCTAGCCGCGATCAGGAGAACGATGCCCTGGCGAGCCTCAAGAGGACAAGGCCATCTATTGAATCGTTGCTGGACAAGATGCCGAAGAGGCCAATGAGCGCCGACCCTGCTCCCCTTAGAACTGTCTCACCAGACCGAAAGCCACTTGCCTCTATGGCCCAAAATACTTCTCTTCGCCAAGCTCCCCCGCCCCCTCCCAAGATGTCTGTCCTCGAGGCTGCCACCGCTACTGCAGGTGCTGCTACGACTACACAGGCAAAGCAGCGGAGGAATATTCTGCGAGTGAATGGGACGGCCTATACTCGCCTCGACTGTCTCGGCCGCGGTGGTAGTGGAAAGGTGTACCGCGTTGCGGCTGAGAACGGTAAAATGTTTGCTCTCAAGCGTGTTTCTTTGGAGAATGCAGATGATTCTACCATCAAGGGCTATCTTGGTGAAATCGACCTCTTGAAGAAGCTTGGTGAGGTGGAACGAGTTATCAAGCTGTTTGACTGTGAGATGAACACAGAGAAGCAGGTTCTTACTTTGGTAAGTTTACCCCAAACCTAGAATTAATGCGAATGATGACTGACCCGTTACAGCTTATGGAGATTGGAGAGCTGGACTTTAATACCTTTTTGAGGAAGCGATACAACCCCGAAGCCGCCAAGTTCGATCCAGTTTTTGTACGATTTTACTGGAAGGAGATGCTCGAGTGTCTGCAAGCGGTCCATGAGTGCGATATCGTTCACTCCGATCTCAAGCCGGCAAACTTTGTGCTTGTCAAGGGTCAACTCAAGCTTATTGACTTCGGTATTGCGAACGCGATCCAGACGGATCGGACAGTCAACGTCCACCGTGAGAATCAAGTTGGAACACCCAACTATATGTCTCCTGAATCACTCATGGACTCGAATAATCCCAGAGGAGGCCGCATTGCTGGTCGACCAAAGCTTATGAAGTTGGGCAAGCCCAGTGATATTTGGTCTCTGGGTTGCATTTTGTATCAGATGGTTTATGGCTTGCCTCCGTTTGGTCACATCGCCAACCAAATGTCAAGATGCCAAGCCATTATCAACTGGGACCACGATATCGAGTTTCCCTCTCGTGGCATGGGAGGCATGTCTGTCCCCCCTTCGCTCATCCGCACCATGAAGCGCTGCCTCCTCCGGGACCACCATATGCGTCCAACTTGCGAGGAGCTCCTACACGAGTCCGATCCCTTCTTATACCCCTCCGAGCTCACCGATAAGGCTCTCCCTATTGACGAGGAGCTGCTTGGTCGAATCATCCAGAGCGTGGTAACAAGGTGTCGCGAGCGGATGCCAACAGAGGCCGAGAGTGTGAGCGTCTGGCCACAGGCTTATTGGGCTAGTGTTAAGAAAGCTATGGCCGGCAGAATGTGACAGGAGAATTATCAAGAATAATGTTGGGGTTTTCAAGGCGCAATTGCTCGCTGGATGAATGAGTTTTATGATTAATTTGAACGGATTAGAAAGAAAGCATTTATTTATAGCTGGGTGTTGGGGAGTAGTATCATTCCTGTCTTTCGTTGCATCACTGCATACCTACTTTTACTACAGACATATGGAGGGGATTCTTTATAGTATGACAAGACTTTCAGAAGTCAATGGCGTCCATGAATTGAAAGGCCCGTTTCAGCGGGCTACTGAATAAAAGTATTTTCAGCGACATCACACAACCAGTTTGGTCTTTCATTGACTTTGCAAAATTTGCTCTATTATTGTACAGCCAGCGTTGTGCCGGTAATGGTACATCGTTTCGAGGCATTTCCTATTTTATACATGGACATCAACATTTCTCAGTTGAAACAGATCCTCGAGGCATCTCCCTCTCATCCCCACGCTATCTCATAACTCATTCGGCATCCTCCAAGTTGTTGATGTTTAGCTCCGAAATCCGTAGAATTGTGTATCGGTGCTTGCTCTTGGCCTGTCTCTTTCTTCGCTGCCTCCGCTTCTTTTTGATCTTGATTCGCAGCGGCTCAGATTCCGTTCCGACAACGATGGCCCTGCACTCGAAAACTCGCTCATCGATATGGGGAGCGCCCTTCATGGTGTAGTCCCTGCTACCAAGGATACTCGCACGGTTGAGGCGTAGCACATCTCCTGGTTGAACACCTGGCATGCGGAAAGGCAGTCGGACCTGATCACCCTCGCGCACAAGGTAGGGAAAGCCATGGACATGAACGGTAATGTAGTGATCTGGTTGAGCGGCCAGAAATGGCAGAAGATTTCTGACAGAGTCGTCCATGGGCTTTGGAGGCGGCGTAGGATGGCTGACCTTGAAAGCGAGAGGTCGAGGCTCATTTGCCGAGGGATTGGCGGCATTCTTGGGGTGACGCTCAGGGAATGGCTCGATGATGGGAGCTGTGGAGGTGAAGGCGCGGGCTCGAATTGGCAATAGAGATGAGGGGGTCGAGAGTCGAGCGCTGGGAGCTCGAAGCTCCAGCATTGAGCGGAAAAGTGCCCTGCTCATTCTGGACCGCAGTGCCGTTCGGGCGTGGGCACTATTCGCTGGTCAATTGAGATGGGCTATCGGCCTTGAAGTCGTTGTAGTGTATCTTGAAAAGTTCAGGCGTTGGCTTGGGTGTGTCCGGAAAAGCGTAGCGCCGAGCACCGCCCACTTGGTGCTAGTACCAGCGCCGCCTCCCGATAAACCGCCACTTTTTTTTATCGCTGGGGAAATTTCAGCATCAATCCCATTCGACATAATCAAGTCCCTGCCTGGGCGATACCGACAATATGGTATGCATTGAAACCCAAATAATTGCTACAATGAATCGCTAACCCCCTCAAAGCCTCAGAATGAGTATATGGAAAGATGGCGAAAGCTGCACGGCCGCCGTCTTGATCATGAGGAACGAGTTCGCAAGCGCACCGCCCGTGAGGGCCACAAGGCCTCGCAGGATGCTCAGAACCTGCGTGGTCTCCGAGCCAAGCTGTACCAGCAGAAGCGACACAAGGAGAAGATCCAGATGAAGAAGGCCATCAAGGCGCACGAGGAGCGCAACGTCAAGACCGCGGACGAGAAGGAGCCCACGACACCCATGCCCTCTTATCTGCTGGACCGCACAAACCCCTCGACCGCCAAGGCTCTCAGCAGCGCCATCAAGAACAAGCGAGCCGAGAAGGCAGCCAAGTTCGCCGTTCCTCTGCCCAAGGTTCGAGGTATCAGCGAGGAGGAGATGTTCAAGGTTGTCAAGACTGGCAAGAAGGTCCAGAAGAAGGCCTGGAAGCGCATGGTCACCAAGCCCACCTTTGTCGGACCCGATTTCACTCGACGCAACCCCAAGCACGAGCGATTCATCCGGCCCATGGGTCTCCGTTACAAGAAGGCCAACGTCACACACCCCGAGCTTGGCGTTACCGTTCAGCTGCCCATCATCAGCGTCAAGAAGAACCCCCAGAACCCTCTCTACACTCAACTGGGTGTTCTGACCAAGGGTACCGTTATCGAGGTCAACGTCAGCGAGCTTGGTCTGGTCACCGCCGGTGGAAAGGTGGTCTGGGGTCGTTATGCGCAGGTTACCAACAACCCGGAGAACGAGGGCTGCATCAACAGCGTCCTGCTCGTATAATGTGCTCAACAGCGTCGAAACACAACGTTGAGAGGGTTCGTTTGTCTAAGTTCGAATGCATGTATTGGCGCCAGGGCGTTTATTGGGTTACCACGCGAAAAAGAAAGGCCACGATGGTAGATGGTTGGTTGGTAAACGGGTTGATTGTCGACTGAAGATTCCCAGTTGTGATGAAGAAGACTCACTCGAGTTATGGGCCACGCTCTGCTGAAGGCAGAACTTGATACAAGGCCGTAGATAGATGAATACAAGATCTAAAGGTTGCTCTAAATAGCATTGTTGGACTATGCTGGGAGCAACTCTCCTGATTTACTTCACAAACACATTTGCCCCTTCATTGTTGAATTGGAGAACTATCGTCCTCATACTCCAGCCTCACCATGGCATAACTGCCTGCAAATATTTCCAACGACATACCGGGAGAAAACATTCAACATGAAGAGAATTCATAATTGATTGTATTGTAAGGCTCATATATAAATTTTTTTTTTTAAAAAAAAAGTCTTGATAAAATATGATTCAAGCTGTGATCGTAATGTCATAGATAAAACAGGTACCTAGTCTGTACCACCACACCTCTACTGCAACACAAGGGAACTGAGGCTGACTCTGCTTTGCACTTTGCTCTTTTTCAAGCTAACCGGAAAGGTTATTGGCGCAGGAAAATAGAAGGGTCCCCTTCAAAAAAATTCGGGCGGTGACGGCGATAAATTATTTTCTGCCCGAACTAGCAAAATCGCATTCGTCTGTGGCTCGGGTTCCCCAGTCTCTCCCGCTATCTGTATGCTCCGTTTTGCGACTCATTCTTTTTTCCCTCGCAACTTTTCTTCTTCCCTCATCAACAGCAGCAGCAGCAAGCCGTGTACCCCATTCTCTCCCATTGGAAATTCTCGTTAAACTCAATAATTCTTCAAGATGAGCGGCGACAAGATGGACGTTGAGATCGCCGAGGAGAAGATGAATGCCATGGAGCATAGCGAGCAGCATTACTTCAAGAGGTCAGTTTGCCCGGCTCTACAAGATAAATCAATGTATACTAACTGCGCCAATACAGCTACGATCACCATGGTACGAGAAAAAAAAACCATTGAAGCTGTTAAGCTATTTTAAAGTGCACCCTGCTGACATATTATTGCTCTGCGATAGGTATCCATGAGGAAATGCTGGTATGTTTCTCTCCCCCATAGTCGCTGCGCTGCTGAATTGAGCACTCGCTGACCAGCTTGTTACCATGACTACAGAAAGATGAAGTCCGCACACGATCGTACATGAACGCCATCATGCAGAACAAGCACATTTTTAAGGACAAGGTTGTTTTGGATGTCGGCTGCGGTACCGCTATTCTCTCCATGTACGTGCGAAACGACACCCTCCAAAATGCCCCTCGTTATGCCCCGCGCTTGCAGAACGACAACCCACGTCGCAAGGGGCTCCATTCTTGGGAGGCGAACGTAATATCGCATGAACTCGAATTGACAGAAATGATTATAGGTTCGCCGCCAAGGCCGGTGCCAAGCATGTTATCGGTGTGGACATGTCCACCATCATCTTCAAGGCTCGTGAGATCGTCAAGGTCAACGGCCTCTCCGACAAGATCACCCTTCTCCAGGGCAAGATGGAGGAGGTTGAGCTGCCTTTCCCCAAGGTCGACATTATCATCTCTGAATGGATGGGCTACTTCCTGCTCTATGAGTCCATGCTGGACACCGTTCTCTACGCCCGAGACACTTACCTCGAGAAGGATGGACTGATCTTCCCCGACAAGGCCACCATCTTCTTTGCCGGTATCGAGGATGGCGACTACAAGGAGGATAAGATTGAGTGTGAGTGACTGTCGCGAATTGGCTCTTGTTTCTGGAGTTCATTTACTAATGTGTTTTCTAGTCTGGAACGATGTCTATGGCTTCGACTATACCCCCTTGAAGGCCACTGCTCTCTCGGAGCCCCTCGTCGACACCGTCGAGGTGAAGGCTGCCGTCACAGACCCCGCTTCTGTGCTGACTCTCGATCTCTACACCTGCACCACGGACGACCTGGCTTTCCAGGTTCCTTTCAAGCTCAGGGCTACTCGTGACGATTTCATCCACGCCCTGGTCTCTTGGTTCGATATTGACTTCACCGCTTGCCACAAGCCTATTCGCTTCTCCACCGGTCCTCACACTAAGTACACCCACTGGAAGCAGACCGTCTTCTACTTCGAGGATGTCCTCACCGTTCAACAGGGCGAGGAGATCGCACTTAACCTCGATGTTAGACCCAACTCGAAGAACAGACGTGATCTTGACATCAAGATTGCCTACGAGCTGGAAACCAAGGACGCCAACCGTGTCTCCAAGGGTGCACTTGAATACCGCATGTGCTAAACAGCTCTTCCATGAGCTCGTGCCTATTTGGTTCTAATGACTACATGAGAAAGAAAAAAGACATCCAAGGGTTAAAAGGAAACTCGAAGGAGCAGGGGAGTAGATACTTGCGGATATTTGGGATCTGTGTACAAGGGGGACGGCGTCTTCTTGCATCTTACACGGGGTAAACTTTGCTGCTAGACATAAATAAAGAGAGAAAGAAAAACAGCATAATCGCGAGGCATGGCGTGGTTGATTTGAGGACCCGTCATGAGTGATACCACATAGAGCAGCACTCCGGAGCTATCTGACCACTAACTAAACTAAACTTTTTGCTCAATATATGATCTCACTAATTATGTGCCACTCAAACAACAATCAAGATGACCATCCATTGATCGATAAAAGCAAAGAGATTTCATTCATCGTTAAATCGGACTCAGCATACTGCTCCTGTCCAGGGGCTAATCCTGGGCTGGGCTTGATAACCTATTTTCGGGAGACCTTTTCTAGTTTCCTCCCCTCCCTCCTTTTTAGACACACGCTTCCCCACACGTTCTGTGTTGGGCGTGTCCTTGACTTTTGGTTACTGTTTTGTTTTATATAATCAAGTCGTCTGGGTATACCTAAGAACCAAACTGCTTCACGATTTGAGCAACCTTGTTGGCGAGCTCATCAGCCTCGGAACGAGTGGCAGCCTCAGCATAGACACGGCATGCGTTCTCGGTGCCACTGGCACGGGCGAAAGAGCGAGCGCTAGTGTACTTCTTAACACACTGGTCAATCTCGTCCTGAGCACCCACAGGGTGGCTGAGGCGGCGCTCAGCATCAGTGGTCTGGAAGAGGTCCTTGTTGCCGACCTCGACACGGACAAGACGGTTGGGAAGGTCATTGTATGTCATGGCCCAATCCTTGAGAGTCCATCCCTTGTGAGCGAGAATGACTTCCACCATGAGCATATCGGAGATGGCGTCACCGACGGTCTGGTTGATGAGGTCGCTGACAGCAGCGAGGGTGTCAAGGGCATCCTTCTGAGCGGGAGACTGAGGCTCCGTCTCACGGAAAGCACGGTTAGCTTCCTGAGAGAAGACAACGGTACCGTGACCGTTGGCCTCGAAGTAGACACCAACGTCGAACTGGCAAGCGGCGTGGTGCAAGTGCTTCACACCGGTAGGAGTGAAGACAACGGGAAGCTGGAGGTGCTTCTCGATATAGTTGGTGCTGGCACCGTTGGCATAGGCGGTCTGAACAACGCCGATGCGGAGGTCATCAGCAAGGCCGGCAGAGCGAACAAGATCGCCAATGAAAGATGCATTGAGAGAAGAAATGCGATCGCCGTCGAGCATGAAGAAGCCGGTATCAGGGTCGACCCAGTAGTAAATCAGACGGTCAGCGTCACCGTCGAGAGAGCAGCATCGGGCACCGGGGACAGGCTTTGGGTTGGGAGGTGCTCGCTGCTTGGTCTTGACGAAGTCGGCACCGGACTGAGAACATCAGGTCAGCTATTCTAACTTAGAAGCCGAGAGTTTGAGGAGGACTTACATCCAGGTTGAGAACCTCGGGACGGAGGACATCGTCGTTGACAACCTTGACGTCAATAGTGCCTTCAGGCAAGACCTTGAGGAACTCGGAGAGCTTGGGACCTCCAACACCGTTGGCGCAATCCACGATAAGCTGCCCCTGGGGCTTGCGGCCTCGAAGAGCACGAGTGAAAGCCTCAGACATCTTCTCATAGTAGCCAAGCTCGCTAACCTTGCCATAGGCCTTAGGGGTGCCCTCGGTGTTGACGCATCGGGTCAGGTAGTGAAGCTGGGGGGTGGTGAGGATCTTGTAGTCGGTGTACTCTGTGTTTGTAGCCTCGAAAGCATCGGCGAGGGCGGCGACGAGCGAGTGGCCGGAAGGGCGAGTATCACGGCCGTAGACGACGCGGGCGGGAGCAGAGAGATCGATCTTGAGCTGAGTAGCCAAGGCCTTGTAGTTGTCGAGAAGCTCCTGGTCAGAAGGAGAGTTGACGAGCTTGGTAGCAAAAGCCTCCCACTCCTGCTCAAGCATCTCACCCATAGGATCAACGATCTTGACACCATTGTCAATAGCTGGATTATGGCTTGCAGTGATCATGACACCAATGGCCTGTCCATTGAGCTTACGGCTTCGAAGACCGGACAGGAGACCGACACGGAACGAGACACCATCGAGAAGGTCTGCCTTCATACGGAACCCCGCAGTGCCGTATTTGTAGGCATGGTTAGGCACGATAGGATGCTTTGCCGAAGCGGCGAGGAACTTGTCGTCGGACATTCTACGTGCTTGCGAGTGGAATAAATTAATGGGGTAGTTTATGGGATGAAAGAAGGAAAGGCAAGACAAGGACAAGACACGATGCGGACGCAGGCGGGAGGAGAACGAAAGGGAAAGATGGAGCTCCAGAAAGGTCCCTTTTGAAACAAATCGAGGCCTCCGCAGTGACGACCTGGCGGGGGACCTTACAACGGGCACATCAGCACCTCACCTATACGAGGGGTAACTAACAGTGCTTACAAGGTACCTACTGCAAGGGCCAACAGTGCATTGTCAACCTGTTCCAGAACCTATGGAGGTATGCGAACCAGCCACGGCACTTTCGTTCTCCAGCAGGAGATGGCTGAACTCAACAAAATATGTATGCTTATGTACCTACCTGCGACCTAGGTAGGTGGCCAGTAGGATAGTACTCAATGGGGCCATGGAGACGTCCTTCCAGCGGTCAAAATAGATTTATACCGCCTCAATCGAATGGATTCTATGAGATGCTAAAAACAGGTACAAAACACTCAGATATGCCCCGCCTGATGCCCAGAGCTAAGGTGCTGTAGCGCAGGTGGGGACGTTAGCTGGTTTAATTGGGTGCATTTCCGGGCAGTCCTTCAGCGCCCAGGCGCCTTACCCGCCATGGCCTCACGTCAGCCTAGACTCTAGACGTAGGAACCAACAGCTCACCTCAGGCTGTTTTCTTCACCTACATACTTGGCCTCTCTGTCTCTCACCGCTTGCAATCTGAACTATCCCGTTTTGAGTTAATGAGACACGTGATTTCGTGTCAAATTCATCACCCCTGTCATCAGTAACGCGAGGCTCCCGTCGCGTCTTATTTCACCAACTCAAGGAGAGTCCATCATTCGATGAGTCCAGATCGAGTAGAGTGCTGGCCACCATCTACTGCGAAATTTTTTGTTTGGTCCTCGCGAAAACGAAACTCTGTATTCCCGCGCCACAGTGTGATCCAGGTGACGATATGGACGATACCGACTCAGCTAACCCTCAGCTGCTGGGTTGGGTAAGAGAATGGCTCGACCTGGCCCGCGAACGCAATTCCAAAGGCGTTACAACTTACAGAACCGCGTACAACTCGTTGAAAGCGTGCCCAATTACCTTTGAACACCCTGCACAGTTGCAGCAACTCAAAGGGTTTGGTCCCAAACTCTGCGAACGCCTCGAACAGCAGCTGAGAAAACACTGCGAGCAAAATGGTCTCCCCATGCCTCCACATCCCAGGTCCCGTAAGGCGACGGCACGAGCTGCTGGGGGCGACAATGGCGAGAGCTCCTCGAAACCTGCGAAAAAGCCGCGTAAGCAGAAAGCATACGTCCCTGCTCTCCGGTCTGGGGCCTTCGCCTTGGTAGTTGCTCTTTCAACGCTGGATGAAGAGTCTTCTGTTGGGATGACGAAGGCGGACCTTATTGAAGTTGCACAACCACATTGCGACTCATCATTCTCAGCTCCTAGCGACCCTACTAAATTCTACACGGCCTGGAACTCGATGAAAACCCTATTACAGAAGGAGCTGGTATACGAAAGAGGACGGCCGTTAAGGAGATATGCCTTGACGGACGAAGGATGGGAAGTTGCAAAGCGCATAAAAGAGACCGACCACTGGCAGGCTGAAAATAGAAGAGTCCAAGACCCAACTTCAACACAGCCCGTCATCCCAACTTTCCAGCCAGAACCCGTCCCTCGGCCAAGGTCACCCTCCTTGGAGATTGCTGAACCCGCGAAAGCTCCATCAGAATACCAAAACGTTGTGTCTGACGGTCCAATAATATCGGACGACACCTCGTTACCCAATTTCACACCAATACGACTCCCTCCAGGATCATTCACCGTTCAGTTGGTCCTGGATGTCCGCGAAGTCAGAGCCAAGACTGATCGTGATTACATGCAGGAGGAGCTTGCAAAACTGGGCGCAAAGCCCATTATGCGCAGCATGGAACTTGGCGATGCCCAATGGATTGCGAAATGCAATGACCCAAACCTGCTCGCAGCACAAGGTGCTGAGGGCGATGAGGTTATTTTGGACTGGATTGTTGAAAGGAAACGCCTTGATGACTTGATTGGGAGTATAAAGGATGGCAGATTTCACGAGCAAAAGTTTCGCTTGCAACGATCAGGTGTAAAGAAAGTTATTTACATCATTGAAGAGATCTCTATGGACCCGGAAGTGGCATCCAGATATGCCGAAGCAGTCCGGTCGGCCATTGCCTCAACACAAGTAGTCAATGGCTACTTTGTCAAGAGAACGGCCAAGATGGACGACACGGTCAGATATCTTGCTCGGATGACGGCCATGTTGAAGCGGACATACGAGAGCAAACCCCTGAACGTCATTCCTACCAGGATTATTACATCTCACAATTACCTTCCCCTGTTAAAACATCTCAGGGAATCTATATCACCAGATTGGTACATCACATATCCCGCCTTTTCGTCGCTTGCATCCAAGTCAGAGTCCATAACTTTGCGGGATGTATTCCTAAAGATGCTTATGACAACCAAGGGCGTCACAGGAGAAAGAGCGATCGAGATCCAAAAACGTTGGAAAACGCCATATGATTTTGTCAAGGCTTTTGAGGCCTGTGGAACTGGTGAACAGGGCCTCAAGCGTAAACGTGAATTGGTTTTTAGTCAGACAAGCCATCTTGTTGGACGAAAGAAGTTTACCAAGCCTTTGAGTATCAAGATTGCAGAAGTTTGGGGAGATGCATGATAGGTTTGCATACATAATTGGAGACGACATTGTACGAGTATTAGTTGCGAATGCCGAAGGATATTTGAATATCTTGGCCGGCCGAGGGCATGGAAAAAGGCTTGTTGTATATAGAGGCATCGGTAATTATCGGGGCGTTTGTGGTATTGAGTTGGCGACACATTATGAGCACGAGTATGAAGGTATCCAGGATTATAGGAACATGATGTCCGAACTTTTAATGATTAATAAATCTACTGAATGCTTTATGGCTTCGCGCCGAATCCCTGTGCCACAATTCTCTCGACAATCTTCTCAATAAATGGGAATGAGGCTGCGGCCCCGGGTTCCGAACCGACAACACCGCCCAGAGACTTTTCAGCATACTTGGCCATCATGTCAACCTCAATATTGACAGTATCACCCTTCTTCTTCTGTGCCACGACAACCCTCTCTTGAGTGTATGCAATAAGCATGACTTCCAACCACCCCTCGTCATCGTTGACCTGGGTGACAGTCAAGCTGGTACCATCAATGGCGATGAAGCCCTTGTACACAATGTACCGCAGCATGTCCTTGCGAGCAGGCTGGAAGCGGAACGTCAAAGCATTGCCGTCCTTCTCAACAGAGAGAATTTGAGCGGTAGTGTCAACATGTCCCTGGACAAAGTGGCCGCCCATACGGGTATCAGCCCGAACGGCACGCTCAAGGTTAACGTTGCTTCCCTCCTTGAGGTCGCCGAGGTTGGTGATGCGAAGAGTCTCGGGGGCAACGCCAATGGTGAAAGCCTGAGGTGTGAAGGACGTGACTGTGAGGCAGACGCCGTTGACGGAAATGGAGTCACCGTCGTGGCAGTCTGAAAGGAGCTTCGAGCCAGAGGGGATGGCTATGGTCAGAGAGGTGCCGCCTGTAGAGTCATTGGTGTTGAGGTTGGAGACAACTGGAAACTTGTGAGTGAGTGTTTAGATGAGATTAGATATAACGTGACTGACCTCCCACTTCTTCTACAATTCCGGTGAACATGATGATCTGGTTTCTCTTTGTTGTAGAGTTTTCTGATGATGTTATTGAGTCGATATCGTATTTGACTTGGGTTAGAAAGTCGATGACAAATGCTTATGCTTAATGAGTTCCACAAGGGAGGCGCTGGTGATACCTTCCACTCTGCCCCGCGGATGCCCCGCATGTGGGTGAAAGAAATACCAGGTCAACTTTTACTATACGCTTTAATAGTTTGACAGAGGATCAGCTGACCGGATTCGATGGGACACAATAGGACAGGCATTTTATTGATCAACGAAGCTCTCTGAATTATTATAGCTATATCAAGTTCAGCTACAAACACATGTGATGTCTTTTCGACAACAGCAGGCATTCTGTCAATCTCTGCCCCTCACTCAAAAGAAGTGTCTGGGGTTGAGTAAAGAAGAGAAGACTCCAGCAATTCAAATAGGAAACAGGTTAGCAGCAGCAGTTCAGCTTGACTGGTATGTTTAATGGTTATATATTTCTATGTACCTATGTAGTTTATTATATTTCTTATTGGTACCTAGGCACTAAGTCCTTGAGTAATACTGGGTTGGAAAATATCTGATTCATACGAGCTAGGCAGGTTGCTCTCATGGCTCGTAGATGCCTTATCGATAAGACGGGACCGCTAAATTTTTCAGTTTCCCGCTCAACACCAAGTCAAACAAGCTTCTGACGGAACAAGATCGCCCATTACACAATATCTCATTTCCATTCCTCACAACGGCCACTTTCTAACTAGGCCATATACCCTCAAATATCCCCTTGGGCTTCATACAGCCTCTGCAAATATCACCAGTGTCTTGTTAGCCAAAACAAAGCAGCGTCTACATATTTCACATCACCACTCCCCACTTCACAGCATCATGGCGCCCTCAAGACCCGACGCCAAAAAGACAAATCCCGACATTGCAAAACTCCTTGTCGATGCTCAAACTCAGCTTGAGGTCGGAAAACTAGAAGAAGCCGCCACCCTCGCCCAGCAGGCCCTTGATGCCACCGGCCAGGGTGGTGACTTTGAGCTCAGTGCTGCCAATCTTCTTGGTACCATTTTCATCGAATCTGGCGACATTGACGAGGCGCGAGCGGCCTTTGAGCGTGCAGTCTTCCTGGATGAAGATGGTACTGCAGATGAGAAGATTGGAGGCGGTCCTGAAAAGTTCCTCCTTCTCGCACAGCTTAGCGAAGAGGGTGGTCTCGACACCGTGGAATGGTATGAGCGTGGAGCGACCGCTCTTCGAAAGCAGATCGCAGTCCTGAGCGAGAATCGGTCACCAACCCCCGAGCAAAAGGCTACCCTTCAGGAGAAGCAACACAAGCTTGCTGGAGTCCTCTGCGCTGTCACTGAAGTGTACATGACTGATCTTTCATGGGAACCTGATGCCGAGTCGCGATGTGAGACTCTTATCACCGAGGCTATGCTCCTCGCGCCTGCGGCCCCAGAGACCTGGCAAACGGTCGCCAATGTCCGAATCTCACAGAACCGCGCCAACGAGGCCCAGACAGCTCTTCGCAGAAGTCTCGAGCTGTGGCAGAACCTCCCCCCTCTGCACCCCGATGTTCCCGAATTCCCCACAAGAATCGCCCTCGCTCGCTTGCTGATGGAGACTGAGTTGGAGGATGAGGCCTTGAGCGTGCTGGAGCGCCTGGTCACAGATGACGACAGCAGTGTTGAAGCCTGGTACCTTGGAGGTTGGTGTCTATACATCACTGGCGAGAAGCTCAAGACTACCGCTTCCAAACCTTGGAATGACGGCCCCAAGACGGACGAGGAGTGGAAGGGATCATGGAAGTCATCGCGGCAATGGATTATGCAGTGTCTGAAGCTATATAAGCAGCAGGATTACGAAGACGAGCGTCTGGGCGAGCATGCCAAGGAACTGTTATCAGAGATCAACAAGGTGCTTGGGGAGCCAGTCGATGGTGAAGAGGATGAGTGGGAGGATGAGAGCGATGGCGGTGGTGAGGATGCTGAAATGCAAGATTGAGGACTTTTATGCTAGCCCGAAAGGCATTGATTAAGAGAGCATTAGGTACGGCGTTTAGGAACAAAAATGGGCATGTCTAGAGGATGCATTGTTACCCTGGTATGCAGTTTAAAACTGAATGTTTAAACCCAAGTCTACATCGTAATGACAATACTTGGTTACCCAAAGCCATTTATATCCAGCCACAAAATACCATTCCTCTCCGTGATATCAACCGTCATCTCATCTCATAGTAGGTTATTTACCTGTCTGTATTTATACCCATGCCCAAACTCCAAGAAATGCATTTTTGCTATATGAATCCTTATGCAGCCTCAACCTTGAGTTTCTCCACGCCATCCACAGGCATGTCATCCTCATCCTCATCACCCTTGCCAGCAAGACCCCTCTCCCAAAGCTGTCGACCCGACAAGCGAGCAGGCTCCTTGGTCTTTGACTTCTTCAGCTCAGCAAGGCGCTCATCCTCCTCTTGCTGCCTCTTCTCCTCCATCTCCTTCAAGAAACCCTCTCGCCACTTGAGGAATGTCTCAGGTGTAACAGCTGTACCGTGGAATTTCTTGTTCTCCTCTGCCTCAGCAGCCAGCATAGCTTCCTCATGGGCCTTGTTGACGGCGTCCTTGCGATCTTGGACAAGCTGTTCGGCATTATCCTTGAGAGTCGAGACGATGGCAAACACCATTGCCATCCCGAGGTTTTCTTGGATGGTGTCGTCGAGGCTTGCTAGAAGCTGTTCACGATCGTCGGCCACATTGAAGTGTTCGTGGGGAGTCGCATTTGGAGGAGCGAGGATGTCGAGGTGGGGTGGCTTTTCAGGATAGTCTTCTGGATATCTCACTTGAAGAAGCATAGTCGGAGGATCTTGATCTTCTTCATTTAGGATGTCTAGGGCGACTGATACTCTAAACTCGGTTTCAGAGATATCTACAGTGAAATGATTAGACACGGAGGAGATTTTGTCTTTTGAGCTGGAGATTTGTTTGTACCTGTAATTTCGTCTGGGAAAATTGACTCGAGCACCTCGCGCTCCTCAACCTGATCTTCTCGTCCCATTTTGACGATATGTCTTTGGGAACTTTATGGCTGTAAAAGATTGTTTTTGGTACAGTCTTTAATGACGAGAGTCCTCATGAGAGTGGGGAGGTTGACAGGCGCGGCGGGGTGAGACTGGCTGGATGGGGTTAGTAAATTGCTGACCGCCCGGCAGTTTAGAACACCTCAGCACAGCGACTTTGCTGCTTTGTTAAGGGTCTCAACTTTTAACAAATCTCATACATGATTGCAACATTTTATCTAGATTACGCCAGTTCCGCTCAAACTTCAACTTTTTATATAATCAGCTTGATGGACTCTCATCATATTACTTCCCTTAGCCCGGTGTTTTCCCTCTCGGATATTCAAGATGCAATCCGATCCTTCTGTTGCTTAGCTCCCCCGCATTAATATGCCAGGTGAAACTCGACCCAATATCTCACTAACCAATGACTTCAAAGTTTTCGATTTCCTGCATACATGTTCTTGTTGGTATACCGACCGGCCCGATCAATCTTCGTCCCAGTCACAAAGCGGGACAATGGGCTCATTGCCCGTTAATCCCTTTGCTGCGAGTCTCACAGCTCGTCTATCAAGGTAACCCCGGTAGGGTGCCTTGGGTATCTGTCTCTGGCTGTCCTCCCATAGTTGGTAGCCGACAGCTTCCCAGACTTGGAGTTGGTCGATGAAGTTGTCTCGCGGCTTCACTTTTCGTCTTGCCTTGATGTCAGAGAGAATAACATCCAGGCTCGCTTGTCGATCGCGCATGAGATATGCTATTGCAACCGAGGCCGACCGGGACATTCCAAGACGACAATGAATCAAAACATTCGGCTCTCGTGTCGACTCTTCGCTCCCGATGGTTGATGTTGAATCGAGGTCGAATTCTTCTGAGATTATAGAAGATGGTGAATAGTGGCGATCAAGCTGCAAGTCGATGAAGTTGCAAATGTCGTCTAATAAGCAGAGAATGTCCATAGTCGAGTTGTCGAGGCAAGGCACAAACATATGACACTCTTGAGGTACAATTTGTCTGTTCTTGGGTTTGTTCCATTTTGAATAAGGGCCGTCTAAGAGAGAGACAATCGCCGTGATATTGTGATGTCGGAGAACATTGCGATTCAGCGAGCTTGCGACATTGCCGACAAACAGGTTAGGGGCAACCTGGGATACCGATGGAGGGTCCATATCATCCATTGCTGAATGAATCGAGGTTTAAACTTCGATTGAATTTGAGAAGATGGTTGTTGCTCAAAGTCCCAACAACAGGAGTCGGCAATGTGTTGTCTTGCACTCATGCAGGCCCCTCACGTGAAATCAGTGGCAACTTGCAGTTTTCAATAACCGTGGTATTATTATGTGAAAGATAGGTACATTGTGGCACGAGCTTCGCTTCTCTCATCAAGTCTTACTGGGGGGTCCCAAGCTGTCGTGATCAAGATTGTTCTGGACTCGATAGTGACCACTTCAGTTAGGATATACCTTGAAGATAGACACTAGGTCGACAATATCGATCCATCTCACTTCAGTTGATTGGTAGCGGTTTCTCCATAAGAGTCTTTGACTTACTTGCTTTTGCTGTGTACTATAATTGGTGCTACTATTCTGTCAGAATGTTCCAATTCAACTCTTTAAACAACATCACCTCACCAGCACAGTTCAATTGATTAACTTTTCTCTGGTATTTCGCATATTATCAATCCCTTCATTTCTAAAAAGAAAAGAAGAAGAAAACGTCTATTGTAGCTACATTCAATATTCTCATGTCAAAAAGGTCCGAATCTGTATCGACAGAAATATAGAGAGAAACCCCGAGTCTCAACTATGACATCTACTGGAGCCTATTCTACCACATGAAATCTTCTAGTTGAGCAAAGTTCATAAAAATGAAATTTCTATGAAGGTGCCTCTAGACTCCAAGAGGATGGTAAAGGAAACACGTGACACCCTTGGCTCTACTTAGATTAGAAAAGCGGGACCACTCTTATCAGTTAGCCAAGCGTGGGAGTGCAAGCTTATCGCCAGAAAAAAAAGTTGAGAAGTCTGAACCGAACTGCGACTCTGCATCCACCCATCAAGTTCACGACAATGGCTACCAAAACCGCGGCTGTTGGCAACAAGCGAAAGTCCGCTCCAGGCGGCAAGGCCAAGGCCGATTCCAAAGTCAAGAAGGCTCGGCTTAACGACACCAAGGTCCGAAAACAACCTGTCAAAGAGCCCGAGGACGATGATATGGAGGATGTTTCAGACGAGGATGGCGGTGCAGAACTGAGCGAGGAGACTCCCCAAAAGTCTTCGGATGGCGCTCAAAATGGCAAGACCTTTGAGAAAGGTATGTTGTTTTCTTTATAGTGCATGCGCGCCAGCCAATCTAACCGTTCTCCAGGCCAAACTTCGCGCGAATCCCATGCCAAGCAGAAGCAGCTCGCCCAAGAGCGCAAGGCCGCAAAGCCTCTTGCTGACGAAGTCCAACGCACAAAGAAACTGTGGGAGCGGCTGCGACGAAAGTCACACGTTCCCAAGGAGGAGCGACAGACATTGGTCGACGAGTTATTCACCATCATCACTGGTCGCATCAAGGATTTCGTCCTCAAACACGACGCTGTGCGAGCTGTTCAAACTGCCATCAAGTACGCCACACCCGAGCAGAGGAAGCAGATTGCCCGCGAACTCAAGGGCACATATGCACAACTTGCCGAGAGTCGATACGCCAAGTTCTTGATTGGAAAGCTTCTAGTTCAGAACGATGAGGAGATCCGAGATATTATCATCCCCGAATTCTACGGTCGTGTCCGAAAGATGATCAACCACGCGGAAGCATCATGGATTCTTGACGATATCTACCGAGGTGTTGCGACAAAGGAACAGAAGGCCCTCCTTCTCCGCGAGTGGTACGGCCCCGAGTTTTCTCTCAAGGAGCTCACCAAGGATACAACCCCCACCGCCGATCTCAAGGCCATCCTTGAGGCCGAACCCAGCAAGCGCGGCCCCATTATGAAGAGCTTGGTCGACATGATCGGCTCTCTTGTCAACAAGAAGATGACCGGTTTCACCATGCTTCACGACGCCATGTTCCAGTACTTTTCCAGCACCCAGGCCGGCACGGAGGAGTTCACTGAGTTCTTCGAGATGGTCAAGGGCGATGAGAGTGGAGATTTGTTGAAGAACATGGCTTTCACTCGCAACGGTGCCAAGCTGACATGCCTGCTTCTCGCCCATGGTTCGTCAAAGGACCGAAAGCAGATCCTCAAGACATATAAGGACACCTACCTTCTCATGTCTGGCGACATCTGGGCCCACCTTATCCTCCTCACTGCCTACGATGTTATCGATGACACCAAGCTGACTGCCAAGACCATCTTCACCGAACTCCTCGGTGAAGGTGAGAACATTGCCCAGAATGTTGTCGCTACAGCCAACAACCCTTTTGCCAGGACAACGATTCTTTACCTTTTCGAGGGCTTGGCCAAGTCTCTCTTCCCCGCGAGCCAGTCGTTCGATGTCGAGCTTCTCGAGGAGGTTCACGAGATCCGCAAGACAACAAGTAAGAAGGATGCTGACATTCGACGCAACGAACTTATCGCTGCTGTGTCGGCCCAGCTCGTTTCCGCCATTGCAGAGGTACCTAGTGAGCTTACTGCTACCGCCTTTGGCTGCCAATTCATCACCGATGTTCTTCTCTCAGGAGTCGGTGACAAGCAGGCTGCTCTTGAAGCTATTGCTCAATCAGCTAGCGGTGACCCCAGCCAGGAACCTGCTGAGGACGATCTTCAACCTCAAGTTCATATCTCACGGACACCTCACGGTGCTCGTATGCTCAAGTCGCTCATTCAAGGCGGCAAGTACGACAAGGCGGCCGGCAAGATCATCCCTGTTGACCCTCCCCTGGAGTTCTCCAACACTCTCTACCCCATTATCCAGGAACACATCATGGACTGGGCAACTGGCCCCGGCTCGTTCGTTGTCGTTGGTCTCCTTGAGGCTGGCGACTTCAGCGAGGCGGATGCGCTCAAGAAGACACTAAAGAAGAACAAAAAGACTCTGGAGAAGGCTGCCACAGAGGAGACAGCTGAGCAGAAGGCGGCGCGTGAGGCTCACGAGGCTGCGCCCAAGGGAGCCAAGAAGGGTAAGAAGAAGGGCGACAAGCCTGTGGGTAATAGTGGCAGCAAGCTTTTGTTGGAGAAGTTGTAAAGAAACAGTCTGAAGAGTTGGACTATGGGATGTTTATTTATCATATATCAGGCGTATAAAACTGGGGTGTTTTTGACAATGATATCACGGACTATGATATGCTCCTTGCTTGTCTATCTTGTATCAGTCCTTGAGTTGAAGTGATTGCCATTGATTCTTGTAAAGCATGGCCATGGGATGCACAATAAAGGAGAAACTGTATCTTTACACCTACTAAGGCAATATCAGCTATTCACATGTGGGGGTTCATCCGGACTTGTTGCCTCCTGGGCAGTGCTATAATGTGCCACGGGTAAGGGTTACAGATCGCATCACCAAGTCACACTAGTAACGTTTGCCTACCAGTTCATTCCACTCTGTTGAGACTCCAGCAGATATTGTCTACATTGTCGGAGGCATATAAGTGGTGTGGCATAGTTATCGACTATGGTGACTACCCAAAGTAATATAACATAGCAGAAGATTTCTTACGTACCAATATCGTGCTATTTATTTGTATTTACCTAGTGTTATTTCCAGTGTCTTGTTTGAACCTTTACGTCTGGTTCAGTAAAGGCAGAGGAGTACAAAGTAGGCACAGGGGGTTCTTCTGCGTAACTCTGTGTTGCCATGGCAGATAGAAGTGCTACAATAATCAAACGTTTCATGCTACCTTATGTAAGAGAGAAATCTGGGAGGTTTTTATATTAGCCTCCAGAGTTTAAGGGGAGACAGAGAAAGGTTGAGCTTCCCTTCTTTTCAGATGCAGTTATTATTACATTGTATATCTATTTATCATTAATAGCATGGATCTATTGTTAAATACCTCCCTATTACCTTCTTAGTATCTTTAACTAAATGTTACATTTGACTTTATATGTAGTTTTCTTCCTCGTGCTCTCCCTCGGTTTCAATGACTTGCAAACTTGTTGCACGAGATACCTCTCATTTGCTACAAAAGTATATCTGATATGGTCACCTGTTATGCTAAAGGTACACTTGAGTACTCCCCTATAATCTTGCCTTATGGTCGTAACTCTAAAGTGACCGTGATAACAATTGGAAGTTTGGCCGACAGCTGTTAGCAACTGGCAGCTGGCAAACTTCCTTCTCCTCCGCTCCTTCTACCCGCACCAAACTCACGCAACGTCACAAACGTGATCGCTTCATCTCTCGTCTATTTTCCATTTCTACTTCTTCCCTCTTCATTCACTTGTCGTGCCTTTTTTCTCAAGTCGGTGGTAATCTCATCCGGCTTTTAAAAAGAAAGGCAACAGACTCTCGCCTGCTTTTCTTCGCCTCACATTCACGGAAGCTGCGATACTATATCACACTGATCACCCCGAGACGGCTACAAACGCAAACCGAAGCCCGACCCGACGGAGAACAATAGAGGCAAACTTATATCTTCTTCCACTGGCCGTTTGTTTTCCCTCCTATACTCTGTTTGCCGACATGGCCAAGAATCTACAAGTTCGGCAAAGGAAGAAATGCGACGCTGACAAGGAATACTACACATGTAGTGATTTCGACTTCCAATACAAAGGCTGCTGCTCTCACGATCCATGCATCAGGCCTCGTGGCTGTCGCGACGACGACGACTCTCCAGACCCCAGGTCGTGGTCAACCATCGGCATGTCAGACACCAAGAGCACTGCTTCAGAGACGGCTGTTTCTGAGAGCAGCATCACCAAGAGCTCTGCTACAGACGAGTCTGTCACCGAAAGCACTCTTGTAACTCGACGAAGGACCGCTCCCTCCGAAAGCATGAACGATGATGACGAGGAATCGACTTATAGGCATAAACACACCACGACCATGACCGACTCGGGCATTACCCGCACGATCCCTAACTCGAATCGAGTTACAATCACCAAGAACACGGTCATCTTCACCAGCAAGATGCCTTCCACCAGCGCCCCTGTCGGATCAATTACTGGGACTGGAGTCAGTACAGATTTCTCTGCACTCCCGACTGGCTCTTTTGAGATGACACCTGCGGAAAGTCCTACCGAAACAGGAACTTCAGGCTCTTCCCTCGATGATAACAGCTCTGGAGGGGCTTCAATTGGGCTGATTATTGGAGGTGTGGTTGGGGGTGTTGCCGCCTTGGGTCTTGTGGTTCTCGCAGTGATCCTTCTGCGTCGTCGAAAGCATAACGAGGAGCAACTTGTTGATGGTGCTGATATGCCCTATAACTTTGATGAAAAGGAAGAAAAGAGTTACCTCGGCCGGATGTTGTCACGCAATACCAACCGTAGGACCCCTGATCCCTTTGCACCATTTGGAGGTACGTTGCGTCGATATGCAGCATCAGACTCATCAACAGAAGTTGCCGACTCGTTTCCGAAGCGAATGCTAAAACTACTCTGCAGGCCGTATCGACAGAGCAGACGATCCCCTCCGCCCACCCAGTGGCACTTTTGAGATGGACGCAACAGAAAATGTTGTACATGAGCTTCCTACAGCCACGTTCAGCGACGTCAAAGCAACCGAGTCTCAGCCAGGAGGACATGTGGCTGCCAACCAGGCAGGCCATCCTACCCCAACTGAACATTCGGGTGCGCCTGCATATCCTGCCCCGACTACATATCCCGTTGATCCACGTTCCAATCTCAACGCAACTTTGGAAGATCGTCAACAGAAGCAATTTGTCAACCACTGGAACCAGTACCGAGCTCTCGGAGAAAGCGCGCGTCAGGGTTAATGGATATACGGAAGTTTGAGGTTCCAGATGTTGTTTACCATTGACAAGGTCAATACGGATGTTCACAAGCATTTCCCGGCGTTGTACGGAGAATAGTTTCTCTTTCTCCCTTCGTTTTTGTACAATATGATTCGCTAGTTGGAACTCGAATGCTACAGCAGATGAAACAGTCCGAAGGTGGCGTGTAGATCTGAGCCATGGAAAAGCCTCCCTCATCATTATTGACATGTAGTTTCTTCTATTGGACAATAATAGCACACACTCGGTAGTTCATTCTTCCCGGTCACGGCCCGCTCCAAGGAGGCTGAATCGGGCGAACTTCCGTTTCTGTTGTATCACATATCATTAGTTACTTGCTTATGGTGGAGAGCTGACTGTCTGACCGTGACGGTGACTCTCAGCCTCTCCAGACGATGACAATCATTCGACTCGAGCTTAATAGGTATATGCCGAGGACGTCTGTGCAAGGCATCTCCCCGCTTGATACCTTACAGGATACGAGGATGGACCAATCTACGCTGACGTCTGATCATACATGCAATACCTGTCATATCGCCGGCTAGTTTCACCACAACTGCCTCGTCCTCGACATGGACCTATCACGACTCTTGAATTCTACAAGATGTTCTGCCAAGATGAGGGGTGATGGCATATCGAGCCTATCCAGGATTGCCGACCAAGACACAACAGCAATGTGGCTTCAGCTAAGTTCGGATTCCGCAGGGAGAAGAACCTGAAGGAACGATACGAGGCAGTGTCCGAGTAACCAGTGGATTTAGCATATAAGAGCCGTTGGGGACTGGTATCTTGCCCGTAATGTTCAGCTTTCAGAATCAAATAACCACCAGTTTCCGTCTTCTCTACATCACTCTTCAGTATGCCTTCCCAGCCGCAGTCCAAGCAATCATTCCTGCCCCTAGAGGACGGGTCGCACCATGAAGCAAAGGAAGATGCCTTTGCCGCCCCCAAGCGTATCGTCATTTGCTGTGACGGCACCTGGCAGTCTTCAGTCTCTGGTCTGAAGAACATCCCCTCCAACGTGACAAGACTTGCCCGCTCTATTGCTCGCAGCGGAAAAGATAAGGATGGAAAAGTCTGGCAACAGGTCGTCTACTACGACGCTGGTATTGGTAGTGGCGATCTAGGACAGGCAGAGGCCAATCGACAGGGGGGCGCAGGTATTGGCTTTGTGGGAAACGTCATTGAAGCCTACAACTTCATCGTCCTCAACTATAACCTTGGAGATGAGGTCTTCTGCTTTGGCTTCTCCCGTGGAGCTTACACGGCTCGTGCGGTGGCAGGTCTCGTCACCGACATTGGCATCGTCTGCCCTCAAGATCTACAAGATTTCCCGGATCTTTACGCCCTCTACCAGAGGAATCCAAATGGCCTCCATTTCCGCAAGTCACAGGCTTACATTGACTGGGTCAATGGTGTGTCAGCCAAGAAAGAGGCCAATGGAGGATCTCAGATTCAGTCTCAGTGGGAGACTCCTCCTCACCACGATGCCCCTGAGTCATCGAGATTCGTCAAGGTCGTTGGTGTTTTTGATACCGTCGGAAGCTTGGGTATCCCTGATCTGCCTTGGACTCGTTTCAATCTCAAGTTTCTTGAGAAGGTTGTTGGAATCCCCGATCCTGGCTTTCATAACATTCATCTTAGTCCTTGTAAGTCGTCCAACGCGGAAGCTATACAGTCAAAGCTAACATTTTCTCAGACATTCAACATGCTTACCATGCACTGGCTCTTGACGAACATCGAGCGCCTTTCTCTCCTACTCTTTGGCATTGCCCAGCCACCAATAATCAGAGTGTTCCCAAGCCTGAAAAGCCTACTGAACAGCTCTGGGCCGATTGGGAGAAGATTCACAAGAACACCAATGCAACTAAGAAACAACTTCAAGATGCATGGGGCGCTGTAGTTGACGGCGAGATGCACGAGTATCTGAAGGGCACCAAGTCAGAACTGTTGCAGGTCTGGTTCCCGGGTGTGCACATCAACATTGGAGGTGGAAATGATGACCTTCTCACTGAGAAGAAGAGTGACCTCGAGCGTAAGTCCCAAGAAAACTACAGCCTTGAGCACAGACTGACAAAAGTAGAAATTGCCCTCATCTCTTTCGGTTGGATGTGTGAACAAGTCGCCCCCTATCTGCAATTCGTCGAGGACGGCAGCTTGGGTGACTTGGGCAAATCAGCGGTTCAAGACCGCTACAACCTCCTCAAACCTCTCCTAACCAATATCGAGAAGGGAGAGGAGAAAGACTTCGGTCCCGGGCCACTCTCTAGCCGCATCGCAGCCTCCCTAGACCGCACAGGCATCATAAAAGGAAACGTGCGAAAGATCCCAGAAGAGACAGTCAGTGGCTGGGCAACAGGCCCCATCGTCGACAGCTTCACAGGTGCCATGATTGCCGGTGGTTCCATTGACAGAGCTCCCGGTAACTACACCAAGGACAACAAGGGACGCGAACTGGGTGAGACATACGAGATGATCCACCCCTGTGTAAAGTATCGCATGAACAAGATCCCCAGTTACAGGCCCAAGGCTCTTCGTGGCTTTGAGAGGACTGCTGATAGCGGCAAGGGATATGTGTGGAAGAAGGGCAATGTGAAGATTCCCGAGTTTGTGATCAAGACGGGAGATGCTTTCTCGAGACATGTTGCTGAGCAGGATCGCAGTGCTGGTGGCAACGCGAGGGAGTTCCTCAAGTCGATTGATACAGTTGTGGTCTGAGTTGAGTTGTCTTTGGGTCTAGTTGCTTGAATTTTAGCTATGGATATGTTGATGCGTTTCTGAACGAGTGATTGGAATATAATTCCCAGCTGTGAGAGATGTATCCTTTATCAATGTCTAGGGCGTGAGTCCCTTAACCACCAAAGTTAAAACAGAGATCTCGCCTTAACAAGTGGTCTATAACAAACCCCGAGTCCATCCATTCTTGCGAATCCAAAGTGCTTCCGTTGATTACAAGTCTGTGAGTTATCAGACGCAAAAAGAGGTTCCTCGCATTAAAGTTGAAGAGTGCCAAGGGCAACCCAATATTCACCCAGTGCTCAAACCCCTACTCACCAGAATTGAAGCAAATTTGTTTATTGGTCTTTGTCATAAAATCAGTAGTACAGAAAGGAGAACAAAGTGCCCCAAATTGTGTCCAGATACAGAATGAACTGTGTGGGCAGCATACCTGGATAATATCGAGGGAATCACTATGCGTCCCTAATACAATATGCGGTGTCCCCTTTTCCACGCTATGCGCCCCAAATGCAAGATAATCGTCCTCCTCGAAAGTCGTGTCTCCCATCCCGAATTCTTTTTTTCATTCTTCAATTCTTGAAATAAACATGTATCAACTACCCAGGAAAATGCCAATCTGTGAAACTACGCCGGTTCTTGGAGAGAAAATTCAAATAGAGTCTCGCTGCCGACTAAGCTCTTCACCTGGTCTGAAGCTTGGAGATCTCGTCGAGGAGGTCCTGGAGGTCCTGGTCCGAGATCTTGTCGGTCAGTGAAGGGATGAGCGTCTTGGCCTCGTCGGCGCCTTCGCAGCACAGGGAGCCTTGAGAGAGACTGTTAGCGTTTTTCTGATAAAAGAGAGACGAGCGCGTATCGAGGGCCATCGTACCCAGCTGTGCGCGCTCAAACTTGGCGAGGTTCTTATGTGCGCTAAGAAGGCGTTCGACAGCTTCTACGTTCTCCTTTTGTGTGAATCGCGCAAAGTTATCCAGGTAGGTGAGAGTTGAGTTCAGCATCCTAATAACAGTCAGCTCCTCCGTTCGCGGCCCAATCGCCATGGCGTGGGTATTTACTCGGTGTTGTTGACATTCCGGCGATCGTTCTTTCGCTTGGCGTGAAGGGCGTTTAGTACGAGCGCAGCTTCAGAGAGTGTCAATGTGTCGACATCTTGGAACTCGCCGAGGTTAAGAACTGCGGAGGCTTCCTCGTTACCGGGGGCAGCGGGCTTGGGTCGAGAGGTTCGAGGGTGTTTGACCTTCTTGGGCTGGGCAGGTGTTGGGATTTGTTGATCCTCCATCGCGAGAGAAGCTGTGTAGAATGCGCTGAAGTTGGAAGTTTAATCGCGTAGAGTTGGTGTATTTGTAATCGATGCGCGGGGGTTGAAAGAAAGTCGGTAAGCGCAAAAGTCGTTGCTTGAAGAAGTCGGTGATAATTATTGAAAGTTGAAAGACGAGCCTAGAAGAGCCTAGAGATCGGAGGCTGAAAGGAAGAAGATAATGGATGTACGTACCCCAGCTTAATTAGTGGGGCTGACCTTAGGTTAGGCCAGGTACCTACCTCCCTGGAATTGAGGTGCTTGGTTTCGGTGATGGCGTCGCGTGGCGGTCCCGCTGAGAGCATCAATATCAACCCTCTATCAACATACAGCGAGAGATAAGGGGCGTTGGAGAGCTTTTACAATCGACAAGACTCTTGGACATAATCGCTAAAACTTGTAAGGACCTCTGAAAATCTTGCAACAGATACTAACTCACTCACAGGCTCATCTCACTCTCACTCTTACCTTTCACCCTGTTCATGGTCTCCCCTCTTATATGAATGGATTGGTGAGCTTCAGGGGCAGATAAACTTCAACACCAGGATACCCATGATAAACAAACACACACACAAGAAATCATGTAAGGTCAACTCTTTAACCTGTCTAGATGACGCATTGCTAACCACAAGTCAGGACCATCTTTGCTCTCATCGTCATCAACAAGGCCGGCGGTTTAGTCTACAACAAACACTTCCACGAGGGCCTCAAACAGATCAGCACAAATGACTATCTAGTCCTTGCCGGAACATTTCATGGGTAAGTATTGATTCAGCCCTGGCAAAATACATATCCCTGCACAGGCACACTAGAGCTCACATCATATCCAGTGTTCATGCCATCACGGCCCGTCTCAACCCAGTCAAGAATATACCAGGCTCAACGCCTCCGGGTAGCAGACCTGAGCCATCGTCGGGGATAGAGGTTCTTGAGACGGAAAACTTCCGCATGCAGTGCTTCAACACCATGACAGGGACAAAATTCCTTCTCTTCACCGACACAACACAGGCGAATGTCGATGTCACCATCCGCCGGATCTACGACCTTTACGCCGACTACGTCATGAAGAACCCTTTCTATTCTCTCGAGATGCCTATCCGGTGTGATATCTTTGACAGAAAACTACTGTCGTACATCAGAGAGATCAACAATCGATAGACGGGTGTTGGATAGATTCACGGAGTAATGGGGTAAATGCATGTATCATAATGGCTTTGATCTCTTGCCGTCTAAACCTCCTAGCATGTGTCTATTGCACAGTCACTGCAATGTTGACAAAGCTGGACCGCAATCTACTATGAAGTGTCCATCTTGTCTCCATCGCCTTTCTTGCCGCCCTTATCTTGGTCCTTGCTGCTTGATCCCTGACCTTCATCTTCCTCCTTGACGTCACCGAGTGAAGCCTTCTTAGCAGCCTCCTCTTCCTCTCGAGCGGCCTTCTCCTGCCGAGCCTTCTCTTCCTCCATGCTCATGCGCAGAGCGAGGGCAAGCTCGGGCTCCATCGCGGGGTCGAAACCGAACTCAAACTCATCGTTGTTGCCGCCTGCGCCTCCTGCTCCGCCTGCTCCACCTGCGTTCTCTCCAAGGAGGATGGGAGTCGAAATGAGTTGGTCGCTAAGAAGCTTGCTGCTGGGGGGGATGACCACCAAGTGGCAGCCTTCGTTGGTCTTGACGGTGTCGATAAAGAGTTGCAGCTTGTTCTTGGTGCTGTCGTCGTCGAGATCACCGAACAGAACAAAGTCGACCGAAATATTAGCCTTCTTCATCTTCTTGGCGAGCGTAGTGAGCTCCTTCTCTGACTCTTCGACGGGGGAGCAGACGAAGACTATTATTCGTTGACGCTGGGATCTGTTCTGGCGATGCTTCAAGGCAAGCTAAAGAAGAGTCAGTATTCGTCTTAACAAAACATCCAACAGTGTTGGTGACATACAGTAGCCACCTGGATGCCCGTCTTCAAGTGGGAGGAGCCTCCAATCTTCTTCTTAGTTCGATGCAAGCCCTCGAGGATCTTGCCCTGCTCAGTGGTGAGAGTCACCAGCACCTCAGGTCCCTTTCCACCCATGCTCATCAGCCCAACAGATGACTCAGGGTTTCCTTGTGTGATAGTCTGGAAAGTGATATTAACAGCGTCCACTTGCGAATCGAATCGGGTAGGTTGGTAGTCGCCATTTCTGCTGCTCTCGCTGTTGTCAACGACAACCATAACCGCCTCGAGGACCATGTTGGGTGTTCTTTTAGTTCTGCAACTATAACAGTGGTCGTAGCGGCTGTTTAGGGGTAAGACGAAGGTGTGTGCGTGGAGAATGTGTAGATGTTGATGTTGAGCTCGGTTGAAGGTGAGAAGGCTAGAGACAAGTGAAGCTCCCAGTGTCGTAAGGCAGTTCAGCCTGGCCTACCTCTAGCTCTATGACACAAGTAGCGCTACTTGGTTACCGTAGAGATCAGTGCGTACACCTTTGTAGCTCTACCTTTTTGCAAACGCTACCGAATGCTTGCGTCAGGGAAGCTATTTGGCTTACCTAATATTAGAGACCCACAAACTACCGGATACTTTGTTTACTTCCCGTTGAGCTCCACATCTCACCAACGCGCCTGGGGTAGACAATTCCAACTTCAGATACATCCAGCACTTTTTTACAATCGCCGATAAACATATACAGCGCAATCAATCAAAACACAATGGCCCCTGTGCGATCGAAAAAGCGAGTTTCGGACCAGCATCCTGAGTCCGTCAAGAAAGCCATGGACGAACGAGTCCTTCTGCATAGTGGAAGCCCTTCAGCGCAACCTCGAAGTCCCGTCAGGAAGCGAACGCCTGGTGCTATCACGATGGCACAAAAGCAGGCCATGATCGATAACATGCAGCTCGAGAGTATGAATTTATCAGTCTGAAAGAAAATACGCGACTGACCATATCTAGTCACTGAACGCGCTCGACGATTAAGGGCCCAATACAATTACATGGCAACAACTGTTCGCTCCCGTATCGAAATGCGACTCAACAGAGTCCCTATGTCAATGAGAAATGTCAAGATGGGCGATCTGCTACAGAAATATCTGGATCAAGAGCAACAGCGAGCCGCGAAATCAACTGCTCAGCGAAAACCACCAACCGCACAGGCAACGAACCCGCCAAAACAAGTCCAGTCTGCCGCACACAATTTGAAACACGCGGCGCGTACACAGAAGCGCATAAGGTATGCACAATATTCAGCTAGAAAGGGAAAGGAGGAAAAGGTCGTATATTAACAAATATCTAGTGATGCCATTTCAGGGGATAAGGAAAACGAGGTCGAGCATAACGAGATTGCTAAGAAGAGGGCTCGAGCTGCAACAACCACGGACGCGTCTCGACCTGGGCAAATTCTGTCACCAACTTCTTCCAACTCACGAATGGCAAACCGACCAGCATCCCCTGTTAAGTCCAGTATTGCACGACCAGCTTCACCGTTGAAGCGTCCCGCTACCGCTTCAGGTATGCTGTCAAGCATGGTGGAAAAGGCAAAGGCCACGCGAGCCGGCATTACACAAAAGACAACAAACTCTACCAACAGTACGGCTGCGACTAGAACCAAGAAAGCACCCGCTCCAACAACCACAACATCTCGAGCCCCTAACTCTCGACCTGGCACACGAACAGCGCGTAGATCTATCGCCAACAGCGAGTCCAGTGAGTCCAGCAATGGAACCGTGATAAGGAAGGGGGCCGCAGCAAAGAGTGCACCAGCCAAGAAGGGTACAACGACGCGTAAGGGCCCAACAGGGGCAATTCGCAAAACCACAGCAAAGACCAATTCTTCAACCGCAAGCACGGGTACAGGACGAACCTTGCGAAAACGAGCATAGAATGCACCTTGATGAAAATGGGTATTGTTGGCGTAACGATTGTCTTGATATATGCATGGTACTTGTATTGGCGTTTTGGAACGAGGGGAATGGCGGTGCACAGGCAAGGGAAAGGCGCAATGTCACATTATGATGTTGTTTTGAAACTACATATGCCAATGAGAAACAAGAGCGCGAGTGTTTTCAGAAAATACTCTGGGCTTTTCGATCGCGAATGCCTTTTGGTATCTCACCCATCCTATGAACCGCCCTTCTTTTTCTTCTTGTCTTCGACAAGCTCGATATGATCCTCCGGTATCTGCTTGTACTTCTCGAGCAAAAATTCCTCCAACTCAACGCTAACATCACCTTGCACAACAATTTCCTCTCCGCCACCAGGAAGCTTGGTAACTGAGGATCCAGTAGCAAATTTCTTGCCAAGATCCTTGGCGACCTGTGATGATGTTTAGTATAGGGTATCCACCCGGGTGAGCTTGGGAAGCTCACCTTCTTCAACTCTAGATCAAACGACTCGAGTCCTATCACGGCTGTAACAAACTTCTTCTTGTTTCGCTCGATACGTTTGATAGTGACAACACTCTTGGCTAGCAAATCGGCGTGCTTTGCCTCAGCAGCTTCGGCCTTTGCGGTCTTCTTCTGGGCATCCTTTGCGGCTCGTTTCTGGGCTTCGACGGATAGTGATGCAGTGGCAGCCTCAAGGGCCTCTATGAGACCGAGTGTTATTACGTGTCCACAAGGCACTTCGGCTTTTCGTACCTGCTGACCAGATGCGGTTGTAAAGCTCTGGTTCGTTCTTCTCGAGCCATTCCTGGCACTTCTTGACAGTTCCGCCATACTCGCAGTACTACTTGGTCGATTACTCAGTTGGAAGGGTTCTCTCGAGGATGGATGGACGCGCAAAGGGATTTGTTACCTCTGGAGGTAGAGTGCAGACTGTATCCATGGGTGTGGTCAGTTATGTTGATTCTCATTTTGGCATCATGACCAAGAGATGTATGTGTAAAAGAACTTACCACCACAGTAGGTGACAGTGCGGCTCTGAGGCTCGCCCTCAAGTTGTTCTACGTCAGCCATAGAGGTCTGGAGCTGTAAAAGATATCTGTATGAGTACAAAAAAAGGTTTCGAGTAAAAAAGGCTATGATTGTATGACGATACGCGTTGTTCTGCTCGTGCTAGATTGACATTGCTCGGCCTATGGCGGGGTAAATTTCATGGAGGGGCACTTGAGACTTGTGCTAAGGTGAGCAAGGTGAGCAAGGTGAACAAGGTGAACAAGGTGAACAAGGTGAACAAGGTGAACAAGGTGAACAAGGTGAAGGGACAGCCAAAAGCGACAGTGGGGTCGCGAGCAGAGCCTGAGGCAGCACTAACATTTTTTTTGGCCAACTTGATATTGGATGTCTGACTAAGACACCAAAGATGGCCTCCACGTGCAGCATCTGGCAAGATTATCCATGCAATGCGATACGACGGGAACGACCGACCTGCGAGTTGGTGACGCTGTCAATATGGTTACATCGAATTGATATGCGCGCTTGCTACCCACCGCTCCTGAGTCCTTATGACGAACTAACATGATCAACTTCTTTAGATCATCGTGAACTCAACCATACACTAACTACGTCACATGTATCATTCACCATCCTCACGACTTGCGGCTTCTCTTACTATACTCAAGGTTGTTAAGGTCTGTCCGATTACAAATATGAGGCAATATTGAATTGTATCTCGGCGGCTGCTTCATCTTGCAACGTTTGATCGATCAAACCATGGCCTCACAAGATGGCCTTCCTCATTTCACATTGGACTATCGACGGCCAGTGATACAACCATACAAGGCTACGCTCATTCAATGACATCCGAGTCTGTCAAGAAAACTACCCTTTGGGCGGGCTCTGTTGCATAACTTGTATCAATCGGGCGACCATATGGTCTCTCTGTTCATGCGTCCGGGCAGTGCTATCACAAAATGTTTCTGCATTCAAGCAATTGGAGATATGTAGGCCAAGAAGCAGTTAGCCGCCGACGAAACAAATTCATGGTTAATTGGCCCTACAGCTATGCTAATGGACCAATCGTCTCTCACGGCTGTCACCGTCATCACAGCTTTCGCGCGCGCAACAGGTTCAACCCCTGTCAATCGCTGTCAACCAAAAATAGAACTACACGATCTTGTTCTCCATTGGCCGATTTCCATAATTAGTTGTTCGATAGCGGGGATCAACCGACCTAGCGAGCCCGTGTGGATCTACCTTGATGCAACCTCTTCTCGTCTTGTCAACCGCCAACAAACTCAACATGGCTCTCGCAGCCTTGTGTGCCAGTCAAGTCCTCCAGCAGGTCATTGGCGCTTTTCGCCCCCCCCGCCTCCATCATGCTTCGTGAGCGGCACACTACCATGCTTGTCGATGCATCGGCCCACCCAAACGTGGAGTTGGGATGTGCTACTGCAAGTGCGTGCCGCCCAACTTATTCTAAGCCCACACTTCGAATAGCCGCTCTAGAGACTCTTACTGCTTCTGGACCAGTCCTCGGGCTTTAAGACTATGAAAATCCCCGGCCAGCAGTTTGGCCTCCTTCTTCCGCATTCTCTTCTTTCCGTCTTCAGCCTTCCGTGCTGTGTCACTTCGCAGATCTGTATAGAAGCTTCGTTGATCGAGGCATCCTGTCGTTTTCACACAACTTAATATTGACGCCGGTCGTCAACCAGACTTTACTACCACGACTAATACACATAGCCTTCTTGTTGCGTTGAGCCTCCGGGCAAGAGTCAGGTATCCGGAATAACTGACCAGAGATACGCAACATGGCCGATACACAAAATCGATACTACCCCCTGGACCCTTCGCTGGCCCGCAAGCACAGGGGAAGACTTAATCCTATAATTGAGGAGGATAGCGACGATGGTACGGTTAAGAATGGAAATCGCAGGATGAGACGTGCCGATAATACCCAACTCAAGATCGAGGCATGGTTAACACCGATGAGCGATCACTTCCCTACACCAAGAGGAGTAAACTACCTCTCCGCTCCTATTCTTCCATCGTCGCCCTCGACCGACTCGGCAGCCGATACTTCACCAACCGGCTCCAGTAACCCTTGGAATCGCCAAAGTGTCGCCACCGAGGCCACCGAGTTTGAGGACCTTTACGATGTGACGGATGAGGAGGACGTTACGATCAGGCGGAAGGCGCCTGCTAAGTCGAGGCAGGCCCCGACAAAGCAGCCAACTCCCCTTGTCATTCCAGCGACACGCGACAACTCTGTTGAGACGTGGTCTGCTGCGGAAAATATGAAGAAATCGATTACTTCTCCAGTACCTTTGACGCCTTCTGTCAAACTCACCATGTCGCCTGCTCAGATGGATTTCATGCACGAACAACATGCTGCAGAGACACCAACCATGTCGGCTCCTCCTTCTTTGGATGGTAGCTTGACTTCTGAACAGCTCGCAGCCATGAGCGCACCACCCACACCCATCATGGGTAATGAGGACTCTGTTACCGAGAATACCTGGACTGGCGTTCAACTCCAGCCTGTCGCCCTCGCTACCCTTCACGCCCTCGCTAGCGGCGAGGATAATCTTCATGAACAGCCATCTCAGGTTCTTGAAGTGCCCGAGCAACAAAATTCCCAGCAAACTGTTGAGATGCGACAACAACCACTGCGCCTCATCACCACTTTTCAGTCGCATCCGGCTATCAACAGGGCTTTCTCTCCCAACCCCAGCCGACAGTCTCTGGCCGACTTGACAAAGCTCGACATTCCATCTCCTGGTGGGTTCTTCTCTGGTCTGTCTCCGCGAAGTCGAAACACATGGCACATGCCCTCCAAGTCCCCCGAGGACATGGCACCACCTACATCCACCACTGCTGAGCAGTTCTACCGATGTCCCTGGAATATGGATGCTTCGGCCCCCTCTGTTCTCAGGCGTAAGGACATTGTCGAGGAGTTTTACCGTAACGTCAGGTTCACGCCCGCTCCCACTGAACCTGTCGTTGAGCAAGTAGTTGAGCTTAAGGAGGAAGATGACTTCTCGGATGACATGCCCACTGCTCGACCCGTTTTCGAGCACAAGACTGCTCCCTCCACTGTCGAGTCTGCCAATGCCCCGGCTTCTCCTCAGGCTGAGGACGCTCCCACTGAAATTGTTGTCGATTATGATCCTGACTATGCTCGCAAGCAGCAGAAGGAGGCTCTCGCTCACCTTGATCGCACTGAGCTCTGGCTCGTGGCCCAGCGATCTTACCTGCGCGGTATTCGGAGTGATGACTCTGAGGATGATGGTGGCCTCAATACTATCACTGAGGAGGCTGAGGAGGAGGTCGATCCTTCTAAAGTTCAAATCGAGCTTCCTCCCCTCAAGGCTCAGCCTGAAATTTCTACTGTTCCTGGCAAGAAGAGCGTTCGCTTCTCCAACCTTGTCTCGACATCTGACCATCCCAAGCGTCTGCCTTCCATGCTGATCCGCCGAGAGTCTGCCTACTACCGAGCATTCCAAGACTACATCATCCGCATCCAACGCCAGGATGTGTTTGTTCACCAGCTTACTCGATTTGAGGCCATCCAGGCTCAGCGCGTTTCTCTAAAGGAGTCTCACCGCAATCAGCTTCTCGGCAAGTACCAGCTCAGCGTCGTTCCCCAGTCCGCCAAGAAGCGACTCAGCGCCAACGTTGCTCGCGGCGATGACAACATAGTTGACGACCCCGAGAAGCTTCGCCGAGAGAAGGAAATTGAGGCCATGAACCAGATGACTGTTGCTGCCTGGCACGTTGCCGCCGTGAAGATGCTTAACGGTGGCCGTCTGATCTCTGCTCCAGTGACCAAACGACTTGCCCGTCTTTCTCACGCAACCCCTGGCAAGAGCGGTGCTACTCGCGAACGCTCTAGGGTCCTTGATCTTGGTGGACAGGCTACCTGCGACTGGGCGTGGCACTGCGCGCTCCAGTTTCCCAACACCAAGGTTTACACTGTTACCACCAAGTCCATTCGGCAACTTTCTAACTGCAACGTCCGCGGTCCACCTAACCACCGTCAAGTTGCTGTTGAGAAGTTCTCTCGTCTTCCATTCTCAGAAAACCAATTCGATCTCATCTCGGCCCGAGAGCTTCACAGCATCCTCAAGCTCTTTGGTGAGAATGGAGAAGACGAGTGGGACACTTGCCTCAAGGAGTGCATGCGTGTTCTCAAGCCTGGTGGTTACCTTGACTTCTCCCTCTTGGACTCAGACATCATCAACGCTGGCCCCGTCGGGCTGGCCAAGAGCGTTGAGTTTGGCTTTTCCCTCAAGACTTTGGGTTATGACCCCAACCCCACCAAGCTCTGGCTCCGCCGTCTATCCCGCGCCGGTTTCCAAGACACCCACCGCATTTGGATGTGTCTGCCCATGGGTGCTAGACGAAGCATGTACAAGCCTCCCACTCCTCCTCTGAAGGACAGCCCCAACGGTCAGGACATCAAGACTTGCCAAATGGACGCCATGGTGATGGGAAGCAGTGACGATATTGCCAGCGCTTGCAGTATTGCAGGCGGCTGGAACTGGGAGCGATGGCTGCTCCGCTGTGAGATGGAGAAGGTTGCTGGTGAGCTCAGACTCGCCGACACCACTACCACTGGAACTGCCGTGGAAGAGGCTGGCAAGTGTCTGGATGGCGTCGCTGCTGTATTTGAGGAAGGCCGAAATTGCAAGTCCGGTTTCCGAATGCTCAGCGGTTATACTCAGAAACCCAAAGCTGGTACTGAGACCATCAAGATTGCTCTTCGCGAATGATCTGCTATATCTTGAAGATTCTCCTTTGTCAATCTGCGCTCACTCGGCATCTTTCATATATATATATAGTGTTTATTTTGGGATTGGAAATATGATGGGATGCGGTAACTAAGTATGAGAGATGATGGGATGCGTGAAATGTCTTCACGCGTAATGGCGGGTGGTCATGTCAGGTTGCATATGTTTGGCGAATGGGGTTTAGATATGTCCATGTTACCTATTTGTTTACAGATACCATTGTAAATAGTGCAGAACATGGTGGTGTTCTGATCCTACTTGACGGAATAAAGGTTTCCTTTTGTATGGCATCCAGTTGATCAGGATTTAAAAAGAGTTGGTGGGAATGAATATAACCAATTGCATATCTCGAAAACAAAAATCGTTATAACCTGTTATCATCTAGTAGTACAACCCAAACGAAACTGTAAAAATAATGTGTTTTTCCATTAAGCAATATCGTCGCCGTTGTCCTTACGATAATGGCTATGGTAAACCGGGAAAGACATCAGATGATATAGAATTCGAGTGAATTATGAGAAAGAAAAACCAGGTTGATTGACAAAAGCTGTAAGATCAAGTAGCTACACCGGGTAAGTATCATAGAGATCAAGAGGATGTAGGCAGCGGGTAGTTTTCGTATATAGTCGTTTCCTCTTGTGCTCCCTTGATATTCGTTGGTGTTGCTGACCACCGAGGAAGCGACCTATTGGATGGATGTCGTTCTCAGAAGGGAAAAGTCGGGCGGGCAAAAAATGGGGATCCACATTAGCCGACAGCTTCAATTGAGCAGCTTCATGACCCATCACCATCATTTGCACGGACGCCTAGAAAAAACGTCAACGTCGACATCCCACATCGGCTCGGTTCGTCTACGCTCGCTCCGAATACAAAAATCTCATAATGTCGAACAACAACTGGCAAGAGGAGGCCATGCGCCGTCTCCGACAGATGCAGCAGACCCGTGGTGGTGTTGGAGGAGGCCCTCAGATGCCCCGAGCAGCCGGTGGTGCCCTCTTGGGTGGTATATTTCTTGCTGGTAGTGCTCTGTTCCTATCAAACTCCCTCTTCAACGTTGATGGTGGTCACAGAGCCATCAAGTACCAGAGGTTAACCGGTGTGAGCAAGGAGATCTACAATGAAGGTAAGGAAGCTGGTCCTCGGAGAATTCGGCTTAGACGCTGACTTGGGGAAACAGGAACACACATCAATATCCCTTGGTTCGAGACCCCAATTGTGTACGACGTACGAGCGAAGCCGCGCAATGTTGCGTCCTTGACCGGAACCAAGGATCTGCAGATGGTTAACATCACCTGCCGTGTACTCTCTCGCCCCCAGATCGATGCCCTGCCCCAGATCTACCGAACACTAGGAACCGACTACGACGAGCGCGTGCTGCCATCTATCGTAAACGAGGTTCTCAAGAGCGTTGTTGCTCAATTCAATGCCAGTCAGCTCATCACACAGCGAGAGAACGTTGCCAGACTGGTTCGAGAAAACCTTTCTCGACGAGCTGCTCGGTTTAACATCCTCCTCGACGATGTCTCCCTAACTGTATGTTCACATAATTGTATGTCCATTGAACAGTTTACAACTAACATTTGATAGCACCTTGCCTTCTCTCCCGAATTCACAGCTGCCGTTGAGGCTAAGCAAGTTGCCCAGCAAGAGGCCCAGCGAGCTGCCTTCATCGTCGACAAGGCGCGACAGGAGAAGCAAGCCATGGTTGTCAAGGCACAGGGTGAGGCTCGTTCCGCTGAACTGATTGGTGAAGCCATCAAGAAGAACAAGGCCTACGTTGAGCTCAAGAAGATCGAGAACGCTCGGCAGATTGCTGCTCAGCTCCAAGAGGCCGGCTCCAAGAACAGGCTGATGCTCGACTCTGAGGGCCTGGGTCTCAATGTGTTTGACAGCAATGACAAGAACTGAGCAAATGATTGGGACGAGTGAACGAACCGCGAAGGGGGAGGAGAGATGTATTCGAGGCTTAATGAACTCTCCACTGTATGTCTATCAAAATGTTGTACTATTAGGAATAATGAGGTAGAAAAAGCAAACTACCGATTCTGCTCTGCTGTGAATCATATTGTCTGTACGAGTTGAGCTTCAATACCTGGGTAATGAAGGGAGGGCAGGGATGTAATGCAAACAGCGCCTAATAATAGCAAGATTCATCTGAACAGTAAATACCTATCATTGATGAATCAATTGCCTTGACTAAATACCTAGCCCATCTAATTAACAAACGAAGAAGTCGTGAACGACAGACCAACGATAGCTAGGCAACAGCTCCATTTCGCTACAAGGATCGCCCCTCCCCCTCCGTGAATGTTAGCCCCCACCATGATCAATCAAGCTCAGTCAGCCTAAAGCCGCCAATACTTTGACCTTCACATCAGCCTCGCATACTTGAAACCTGCACGACAGTTCCCCTTTCTCTTTCCAAACCCCCATAGAAAGCACACGAGACTCTAGAGCCTTACCACAACCGCCAACATGTTGATCAAGTATGTCGCATCCCGAAACTCCGACGTCATGTCGGCGAACATGAACGCAAACTAACCTCGCGACTGAACAGGGTCCGCACATTGACCGGCAAGGAGATCGAGCTGGATATCGAGTCAGACTACAAGGTAATTTTGGAATGGGCGCTTTATAACAGTGCCTTTGGCCATTTGAATGCAGACTGACCGCTAGCAGGTCTCGCAGATCAAGGAGAAGGTCGAGGAGAAGGAGGGTATCCCGCCTGTTCAGCAACGACTTATCCACGGTGGCAAGCAAATGTATTTTACATACGGCCCGCTGCATAAACGAGATATCTATCATTTTGCTGACATACCCTGCGCAGGACCGACGACAAGACCGCTGCCGAATACAACCTCGCCGCCGGAGACACTCTGCATCTCGTCCTCGCCCTTAGAGGTGGACGATGGCTAGCATAAACAGTATCGAACGATTATTTGAACTGCCAGAGTGGCCCATATCCCAAACCGGAAAGTTAGCTATGCGACGGTCGAGGATAGTGAGGAACGATTAGACTGAGGTGGAGGGCCCAGGCGTGAGTAGTACAACAGCTGTTGAACCTAAGGGATCATGACGTCGAGTCAGCTGGATGGCAGCCTGCGTGAACGCTGTTGCTTGAATTAAGCTCTATTTATAGGACGCAGGGTGGTAATACCATGAGATATAAAATATTCAACAGAGTCGTTGTCATTCAAACCACCTGGCTTCTATCAAGTGTACCTATACTTGCGTTTCGCTAGTGTCCGCCGCTATCATACAAACCACCAGTTGGCATATACTCCTTCCTTGAAATTCCGTTCTATTCCTAGTCTAATTCGCATGTCTGGACTGCAGTTTCGTCTGCATTGTTGCCAGTTGCTCATGTATATCCGTTTCCCTTCCAGATCGCCAGTCGCGACTTATACGCCGCGATGCAAAGGGGCAAAAGACCCAGTAAAAACGCTCCCTGCCGCCCAAATAGATAAAAACAAACAAAAATGAATGAATGAAAATAACCTATGCATTTAGACCTCAGCCTCTTCTCTTGGGCTTCATAAAGATATCCGTGCCTGTAGCCTTGCGCTTGCGCGTTCCAATCCCTGGGGTAGGTCGTGGGTTTGTAATAGGTGGGGGTGAAGTGTGGTGAGGTGGTTCGGGCGAAGGGGACACTTCTTCCCGCTGAGCAGGAGATATTCTTTTCTGTTGGACTGACGGAGGGACTCTTGGCCGTGAAGGGGTTGCTGTAGTTTGGGGCTTGGGGCCCTTATAGCTGTTGGATAGAAGACCAGTGCGTTTGATCTTCTTGCTAGGACCAGCAGCAGGCCTCTTGAGAAGAAGGGATGAGGATGCTCGAGGAGCCCCCTTTCGAGGGGGCGAGGCTCCATCATCGTCAAATAGATCATCACCGCCATCATCCGAATCAGAATCCGAGATGTACTGCGCTCGCGCCTCATGGGCTTCGACTGCTTCAGCAAGTGCTGGCTTTGACGGAGGAGGGGGAGGGAGAGGTCGAACTGTTGGCTTGGCGGCTCTCTCATAGTCGTTCACCATAGCCGCAGGCGCCTTGTAGATTTTTGTGATAGCATTCGATGCTTGTGTTGGCCGTGACAGCGCGCCATGGATGCTTGCGATTTCCTTCGTCTCTCGTCGCACTTTGCGCATCACACTTGCACCGTTGTGAGTCTTGGTACGACTACCGCTGCCGAAAGCGAGTGTGCTACCGTTGGGGTCCCGCGCACCCCAAGGTCTCTTTGGTCCGGTCCTCCCCCCGCGGGGGAGAAGCCTCCTGTCATTAACGATCTTGCTGGTATTCTTCTCCTTCTCCTCCTTGAGCCCCATCAGAGTGTTTCTGAGCTGGACCTCGCCTTGCTTAAGGGCTTCCCGGTGGTCTGACTTGTACTTTTCGTAGACGCGATACCATTTGGTAGGGTTTGGAGGCTTGTATGCCTTTTGCTTTACTTCCATAGGAAACTCGTGCTTGATGAGCTTGAGCCATATTTCGCCGGTCTCGCCCTGGATCTGTGGAGAATTGAGTTCGATGTCGCGTAGTTGTTTGGCATTGTCGATTTTGATGAGGAGATGGCGGACGGATTCGTAGGGGAGATAGCCGACGTTGTTAATTTCGCGGATGTTCTTGATACATGCCGCAGTGGCAAGTTCCATGAGAGATTTGGGTGGCATCTTGGAGGTCGGATTCAAGATTTTTTTGGTTGACCAAAGTTCGAACGTGTATGCGACCGAGATGAAGTTTGTATCGTAGGATAAAGGTGTTGTCGTGAGGATTGAAGCGACGTCAAAGTGGTGGTTGATGATCAAGATGTCAGAATTGGATCAAGGCGAGTAATATAAGTAGCTTGGGAAAGGAGAGTGATCAAATGCAGAGCCTCTTGCACAGACAGTCAAACATGGCTATAAAGACGGCCAAGGCATTATATATAAGGCGTTGTGAGGAGTAAGTTCAGATGATAAAGAGTTATGGTTTGTTCAAGGAAAGTAAGTGAACAGTCCTTGTGTTTAAAGGCTAAGCCACGACGTAGTTGTCAAGGATGTGATAGGCGAGGCTTCTTTTGGTAGCTGGGGAACATAAGCTTTGCCCCCATTGGATTAGCGTGAAGATCAAGGAAAGGAACTCAAAGATGGCGATAAAGAAACCTGAAATGTTCAGATCTACTGTGCTTTGTTCGAGTTACTGTTTCTGAACAAATGTCGAGTTATTTGGAAACTTGTGAACTGCCCAAAGTCGTGATTCACGGGCCCATGCATGCCTTTTCTCAAAGGTAGGAAAAACCTGGAATTGTGTTCTGTGAGTCAGGCAAGGAGCTTCATGGCCAGTCATAGGTAGGTTAGAGTTAGTTATACTGTATTTGGTACAAGGCTTAACTTTGTCACCATTTTCAATGTTAAGGAATTGATTTAAAGTGAGCGAATACCGGTACACTGTAGTAGATCCTTGGCATCCCTTTTCTTTCGAGTCTCTCGAGTAGTGATCTTTCATGATATCTTTGAACTATACACCTTTGTATCCTTTGTTATATTACGGCTATACAGAGGCAAGATAAAAAAAAAGTGCTTGCCAAAGAGAACATAACCTCAAATAGAAACTGTAATCTAGGCACCTCCTAAGCATTTCGGTACTTTAGGGTAGGTATGTATAATAACCTTGGATTGCTTACTCACTTATTAACCTTAGGATGAAGTATTCTTTATATCTTTATAAAACCAAGTTCTTTGGCGATAGTCCTTTTATCTTTGCCAAGAACGTTTCAAAATCAGCATATTCGTCATTGACTTCAGTCACAATCTGTCTTTGTACCGGCCCTTTTTTATGTTACAGCCTTATCTTCTAGACACCATGATTTGTCAACCAGCTTATTTAAGAATCGTCTCATTGGAGCGTGATATCTAGAAGCTCGTTTATTAAACATGGTATAAAGTCGACATCTGATACGTTAGGCAGCAAGGCTGAAGGATTCTTTCCTTAAACGGCTACGAGTGCGATGATGAGTCCCGTGATGTTACATGCCACTCTACATTGGTAAACCTGCGCCTCATTCGACATAAACCCAGAATGGCAGTTCGTCAATATCAGGCTCTCAAAGCAGGAACCGACCAATCCGAGGTTGTCTCTTTCCCCCCGGATCGAAGCCACCTACGATCCGCTCCGTGCGGGCCCGCTCTCCGGAGGGTTTACGCCGTCCTCATTCGCCGACCCGAAGCCGGGCAACGGGCCTTTAAGCCGTGTCATTAATTAATGCCATATTCTAGCGAGGCTGAGGGTATCTGTCGTTCTTTACCCCAGTCCCAGAAGGTGGTCCCATGACGCCGTTATGCGTTGCCCGACACCGCCGATGGAGAGAGTTGGGCTCTTAACGAGCCGGGCACCCTTGCTTGGGGGCTGGAAGAAAATGTCTTGGCAGTAAGCCTTCAGGACAACTCGACAATTCATAAACAGGCTCGACCCGCCGATGGACGCTCAATGACATTGCGTGCGTGCATATACATCCATCCATCCATAGGGGTTAAGGACTAGTTAGTTAACTGCTGCTAATCTGCTCGCTTACATCTATATCTCCCCCACCAAACACCAATTCCATCTCGACAACTTCCCCCCAACTCAGATTCTCATGAATCCAGAGTTTTCCACCCGTTTCATCAGGGTGGCCGTTCTTCTCAAGTCTCGCAAGACTACGCTGTCGGTCTCCGGCGGCGGCGCGAAACCGCCTTAATGGGGCTGGTACACCACGGGCTGGATCTGTTCAACTATGATCAGAAAAGCTGTTCTAACCAAGTTTTAATCACCGCAGAGGATACTCCATCTAACATCGAATATGATGAGTATGTTGTCTATAAGCGGTCAGAGGAGCCTGGAACATCCACTACCCACCATGATCCTTGGGCGAGTGATGACGACCACGTTGCCCATCACTTTACTCGCGATGATACTTCGGGAACTGCTCTCTTTGATTTAGCATTCCGTCGAGGATATATGCTCGATCGTGAAGTCAGTATTGCCATTCAATAGCACCGCAGTATACTAACTGTACAAAGGGCACTTTTCGAAAAGTAGATGATGATGAGGCACCATCAGCCGGCATGGAAGGCCGAATTCGACGAGTGTGAGTTTATCGATAGCTAGTTTCAAAGAACCATTTTCTAACGTGCCTAGAATCTGCTTCAAGCGTAAAACCATCAATGAGGGCGGTCGTGACATTCTAAGCATGACGGTTGATGACCTCGCTGCTATGAATCTTCACCCTGCTACCCTTCAATACTCAACCCGTACCACGACTGAATCCAGATTCTGGTCAAAGGACAAATCTCAGCTAAGTTAGTTGGTTTCAGTCCCACGACTACAACTGTAACTAACGACACAGGCGTCATCCTCGCATTCTCTGAAATGCCGAAAACACCTTGTGACTTTCTCTCCATGACTTACAATGTCAAAGAGCGCTCCGCAACAATTCTAGTCCGACAGTCATGGGAGCCAAGAAGGCACAATCTCGACGACCTAGATGAATACGATCATCGTCTGGAGTCATGCAGAACTCATTGGGCTCATCCTCTCATCATGCCTGTTGTCCTCCTCCAAGTACAGTTCATGCGATGTGAAGAAGCTGTTATCGAGAACAACTCCAGCGTGGCTCATCTCGAGTACGATGTCAGCAACATTGCCGGTTTCGATGCGTCAGATAACGGGAAACGTCTCAGCAGGACATTCAGCAACGGCAAAGGTGGTGAGAGGATTGCCTGGGGGCCAAGTACTATGACCAAACTCATGAAGAGGGCACACGAGGTACTCAAAGATACGATCAAGCTGCTTGATACTATTCGCTGGATGGAGAGAGCTATCAAAGTCTTGATCTTGGCTGGAGACGAGTTGAACGGGCGGACGGGAAACTATCCCAACTTTGGCCAAGATCTTAGCATGTTGAGTCCCATGGTTGTCGACCCTTCAGGAGGCCCTCCTCCAGTGAGTCCCGTTCTTCCGCCCAGGGATCTTCCTAAGCTTCAATTTCCCGACGAAGTCACCGATGGCGACTCTCTAGGACCTCATTGGCATGAGATCAGGCAGTACCTTGATGGGTTGCTTCGTCTTTGTATGGGTCTTGAAACTGATAGACGCATGTCAGAGGCTAGATGCCGTGCCCAAATCGACATGGTAAGTGTTAAAGGAGAATCCGGTTACAGATTATATGCTTACATACTATAGATCTACAGTAAGATGGCCCAGGAAGACAATATTCTCAACGCTCGAATGGCCGTGGCCTCCTCCCGCGACAGTTCCTCCATGAAAGCTCTAGCCGTAATAACCGCCATCTTCCTCCCAGGCGAATTCCTCGGAACTCTCTTCGGTATGTCTATGTTTGACTGGCTTGGTCCCGACGAAGAAGACAAAGAAGACGGTTCTGGTCTTATGCACTTCGGAGAAAACTTCTGGTACTACTGGGCCACAGCCATTCCACTCACTCTTCTGATTCTGTTCGTCTGGAGAGCCTGGTGGGTTACCCAGGATCGGTATTTCCGCCGTCATCTTTCTCAGGAACTCAGCGAGGAGCGATACTGGACTGCCGATGGCAAGCCGCGCAACCTAGAGCGTAGTTTCATCTGGGACTTCTTCTATCTTTCTGCGAGGCGTGATGAGAAGCCGCGGACTGCGGATGATTTGGCTGACCTTGAGACTATTGACTCTGGGACGAAGGAACCGTACGATGGGGGCTTGGCTCGGGTTACGAGTATGAGACAGAAGCAGATTCTGGAGACGAGGAAATGGAGTCTTCACCAGAGAGGCACGAATATCACGGTTTAAATGCAGTAAGATGCTGTACTAGTTAAACTTTCAGCGAGTTTTGCATGGCATGTTGAGATGTTAAGAACGTTAATGGTTAGAACATATGGGCGATGATTTATGTTTCTTAGGATCTTAACATCTCACACTTTCACAGATTAGATTGTAATTTTCTGTATTTTCCCTTTTTTAGTTTTTTTCAATTTAACGGTTTGCTATATATGGCCTCTCCGACTCGTGCCATCTCCTTCAGACTCATCCGTCTCATCCTCCTCACTAATCACACCAAGCTCCCTGTTACTACCCACAGATCCCGTTCTTTCGCTCTGTTTCTCCGTCGTCCTCTCTTTATCGATTCTCCTTAGTGCTTGTTTAACATCTTGAATGCCTTTCTTCGCTTTGACAATCTTATCGTCCATCTCGATACACCTGCTGCACTTTCTCTCCACCCTTCGCGATGTTGGTATATGTGGATGTTTTGTCACACAGTCATGTGCGACTTCTTCTGCGTGATAGTCTTGAGATATGCGGCATTGCTTTACGCACAATCCCCAGCGCTCATGGGCGCATGAGAAAACAACTCGACCGTAGACGCACATTCTGGCTGACGGCTAATGTGGTTGATGGGTGATAATGGAGTATTCATGAGTTGGAAGAGAGGGTTTGAGTAAATGTCACATTTTATATTTTATTCATTTTCTAGTATGTTTCAAAAAGTGAAATGAGCTTATGTTCATATATACTTGTTTTGTTTCCAAGTAGTTACGAAGTAACATGCATGAACAATAACAAATTCTGCAGCAAAACAACAACATTATGTGTGTGGGGACGGGAATGAACTTCCATATTTTCAATAGCGTGATTTCATCTTGTGAAATCGCACATGAACTAAGAAACGTAAATACATTTAACGCAATCTATTCGACGAGCGTCCGTGGGTTTCAAGGATTGCTGTTGTAAGCCTTTTACTCATTGTATGCACACTTTGTTCCCAACATACATGTTCAGGCTTGGAAGGGATACGAACAAGTAACGCCGTGTTTACCTATAAAGTTTGTCCATGTTCAGCTCTTTCAGAACAAAGAGCCTTGTCGTATGATCAACCCGACTCTTCCAACATCCCGCTATTCAATACCTCTCGAAAGTCTCTCGCCCATGATACCTTGCTAGTGCCCTTGTCCCCGACATGTGGAACATTAACTCCCACTCTATTTAACGTCTTTAACAAAGAAGATTCCTCGTTATCCGATATCACAACCCCTCCCGCAAGCAAACACTCCATGTCGGTTGTTGAATCCCCAAAGTAAATCACCCTTTCATCCTTTTCTTTGATGATGTGCTTCAAAGCCTTTTTCTTCTCGCTCACGTTTGTCATTCTTCCTTTGAAAAATTCTGGCCCTGTGATAGTTCCATCCTGAGCCGGCTCGTTGGCGATGACCTCGAGGGTATGCGGTGAAAGGGCCCCTCGTATGAAAGCACGAGACCAATTCACCGATATGACACTCGCACTCCAACCTCTCTCTGTTGAGAGTCTCATAACTTCTGCAAAGCCATCCCTGATCTTGATTCTTCCGTCCTTGACCGCATCAGCACCAGCTTGCGACAACATCTCAGCATCGAGACCAGCAAATATGCGTGACTCGGCAACACGCTTCAGAGACGTCTCTTCCACGTCTTTCATCCCCGATAGAAACCCAATCTCATCGTCCACACATGTCCGCATAACTTCTGGTGATGGGTGGTTGTCTTTGTAGTGTCTATAATCGGCGACGTAGGATTGAACCACTTGGTCCCATGAAGCCTGGACATCATGGTCAAATTTATTCTTCTGTATCTCAATGGCCGAGCGAGCAAGTTCCCCAATTGTATCTTGCTGGGTGATTGTGCCGTCAAAGTCGAATACAAGATGCATCTTGTGACAGATGATACCTAGTAGATGGTGTCTTGAGATGAGGTTGTAAGCGGGGTTGAGATGTGTAGTGATTGTAAGCATCCGAGCCAAGATACAACGCCAACTGTTGTATAGCAGCTGATCTAATCTTGTGGTTTTTAGAAGCGCCTCTGGCCAGTTTAGAGTCTAGTTATTCGTTATTGCGGGGAAGTTCATTACGTACGTACTTGCCTAGGTAGTCGTGCTCCAAATAGTGTGAGGGTGGATCATGATAACCGAGAAGAGCTCAGCCAACAATTCTATAGTCTAGGTAGGTAGGTATGTGAGCCAGATATGATGACAGAGGTCCAGGTTGACAAGCGAATCACGACTCTCAAAATAATTTACTGAATGATTGATAACATGCGGTAATCTATGAGACTAAAGGGTATCACGCTCTAAAAACCCTATCCTTTGAATCCTTCCAACGCCGTATTAAGTGATAACTTCCGTTTGTTGTCCTTGAAATAAAATCATGCCTTTTGGCTATCCTCCCCTGGGCCTCTGTTGACGAACATACTAGGATACTGGCAACACGTCTTCCATCTCCTCGTCATCGTCGTCGTCGTCGTCAATGGGTTCGGCAGCAGCCTCTTGAGCCTCTGCGCCACCCTTGTCACGGTAAGCAGCACTCAAACAATAGTGGTTGGCAAACCGACCACTCTTGTTGAGGTCCGCAACTTTCTCGAGTACTTGTCGGAGGTACTGATCGGGCTGTTGGAGCTTTTGTCGCAAGGCCTTCATGGACCAATACTGATACTGGCGGAAGCACTCGAAGATAAGATCCAGAAGCTGATTCTCGGGAATACGGGCAGCCTTGAAGACCTCGCCCTTCTTCGGCTTGGCTGTGGCCGTAGTGTTTTTCTGGAAAATATGTTAAATCACAGAAAGTGGAGAATTGCGCAACGGAACTTACGATAAAGCTGCCTGCCCAGTTGACCGCGCCGGCAGTTCCAGGGTTGACTATGGATGAAGCTGCGTTTTGGCTGATGATTCGGACCTTGGACTTGTTTGCCTCTGCATCCAGCAACTTCTGCTGAAGCAGCCGGTCTTCTTCCCTGATGTCGCGGGGCTCAACACGAACATCATAATGAATCTTGCCAAAGACCTTTGTCTTTTCTGCAATACTGCATTAGCGCTTGTTCTTGAAACAAGTATGCGATCCTAAACTCACTGGGCACAGCTTTTCGATAATATGGCTGATATCGGCTCCTGCGGTCGTAGCTCGGCCGTTCTGGTCCATTGTTGTTGCTTTGTTTCTGCCGCAACAATGAGGCAGGGATGCCGGCGTTGGCTGCCTCTTGTCGCGCCTTGCTTCGCGCCTTGAAACCGGGCAAATCTTCCTCGCTGAATATGAAGTGATTGTTGACATTTGGTTCGAGGACATCTAGGTCGTATTCGCGAGGCAGCATCTGATGCTCGGGGCAGTTGGCAGCGAGAAGCATACGAAGCTTGGTCTATCAATTTGTCAGGAGGATGCCATTTATCTTCTTATCAGGTAGCATACATTGTCGGTACCATCTGGCCTTTTCTCCGTCCATGTTCGCAGCGTGCCAATTTGAATCTCATCGTCGTCGCCGAGTCGCTCAGTCAGCTTGTACCAAGCTTCCCACATGTACCGAGGAACGCGCGCGAGGTAAAGTTGCTCGCGAGTGCCGACGTTTTTGTCGTAGAATTCGACGTCGCCAGCATCTTCAAGAATATCGGAGTCGGCCATGTTGATGATGTTCGGTGATCACAGAAACAAAGGGCACCAGCCGTATCAAAAGGAGGAACAAGCACGATCTCTCGAGGTCTAGGTAGAAGCTGCCCGTTTAAGCTAAGCAGGATCACGTGACCATGGGTTGTAAACCAATTGGAAGCTTTCCGCATCAGCCGAGCTCTAGTTATTGGGCATCTATTAACATTATCACGACGATACCTGGTATAAGTAGAGGCAGGGCCATCACTTCTAGATATTACAGTAAAGGAGCGCAAGGCATGATTCATGATTATATTCTGCTTGGCAGAACACACCAGGCCTTATTAATAGTCCTATTCTTACAATGAACTTGGACAGTAAATCTACCTATAAGTGCCTATAAGTAGAGACAGCTAACAGTAGTAGAGTTGTGCTATTTAGGTATTCAATATAAGATTGCAACCGCGGCAAGGTGAGATTGCACAGGAGGAGTATCACGGCGGGGATTTCAATACAATGAGAGGCGTAATGAGCGCCAACCAACACAATGACCTTCGCATTAAAAGTACCAACAGATCACACAACTACTGCCTTGACCTTGAGTTTGGCAGTACAATGAGAGTGGTCCATGCCGCAAGATTGTGAGGAAGCAGGCAGCAGGTGCTAAGAATCAAATCCGAGACGGAGTGCAGAGCCTTTGATGCAAACGGGTCTTCGGAGGGATTATCAATCGAGATTGTTAATGACTGGAATGCAACTTGGCACCGGAACGCTATTCAAGGGCATGGCGATGGCTTCACTAGTTTAGCGCCTCGGTCAGCCATCATCACAATATTTAGTCATCGCCCTTCTGCCATAAAGAGTATGGATCAGGAACAAGAGCGAGAAAACGAAAACTGTGTATTTGAAATTGCAAGAGCTTGGACGTTGCATGTTGATCTAGAGAAGAAATGTTGAACCGATTTATCCGTTGATGAGTCCAGAATGAGTCTCGACGACGCCTTTATCAACGTCTATATTCCCTATCATGATCTAGACCCTTGATATTTGAACCGTTGGAAGTCGAGACAATATGAAGGAGTTTTAGTTGTGAATCATTGACGGGTCCTTGCGCCCTTGACAAGCGGGAGAGCGAGGGTGAGGCCCAAGACATTCTCGGGAGAGGCGCCTTGTATTTGTATTTGTGTAGGCACCCTTGAGAAGGGTCGTTTATGATTGATTCAAGGGCTACGGAGAGTCGATAGATGTTTATCCTTTATTCGATTCAATATATAGACAATATATGCACCTTGGCGATAGTCTTCAAACTATTGGAAGGCATGAGCCCTTTTTTCTCCCGTCACTTACAAGGTGACCTTTGCCAAATTAGGAAGGGAGTAATAATCAAACCAGGAACAAGAAAGAAGGTAGCTACCTACCTAGGTACCTACCTACTAAGGTAGGCACCTAGCTTACATGAATGGACCAAACGGAAGGAAACTTACGCAGGAACAACTGTAGCCCCCAAACTCTATCCCTTCACCACCACCACCACTCGCCAACAACCACATCATGAGCTTCACGACATCAGCCGCTTACCAAGCCCCGAACTCTCTTATACTCCATCTTTTCGGCTTCGTAATGCCAAAGTTGCCCACTTGAAAAGATTGATAGCCACCATTATATCATAAACTCCGGCCATCCCTCTCTAGTGCCTTGAACCACTTGTTCGAGACACTAACCGCATTCCTCATCGAGGTCCCAAGACATACCAAACCCACGTTTTACGGGCGTGTGACGCCCGATACGCTCAGCTACCCTGCTCCCCAAGTCTCATTCGGGCATTGGGGCATTCCCAGTCGAGAACGGCATCGCCAAAATGGAGCCGGCGTTGCTTTCCGTAGCATGCTTGGAGGCTTCTTTAGACCGATACGCGGCTAGGCGGCCAAGCTACGCTTTCGTCAAGATGCTATACTCTTTCAGGATCGTCTTCCTCTCCAAAGCCAACATGGATCAAGTGGCGTCCCTTCATTATGTCCATTGTCATAAATTTACCTTGATTCCCGGGTCTCCATCCACGGCTCCCCTTCTCTCCCAGTTGATCTCACCCTTGAGCCATTCCTTTTTCATCACTACTCAACCCACGTCATTCGCTCCTTGACTTCATATCATTCTTTTAAGTATAGTGCTTTATAGACTATCTTCCGGTTCCGTCACCCTGGTTATTGTCTCATAACCAACCCGCTCAGCACTTTGTCTCAAGCTTAAACCCCCTTCACAAGACAGTTGGACCCCTTGGACCAGTGTTAGACACTATCTCACACATCACGAGTTGTCACTCCTTTGCCAAAAGCTCATTATTATAAGAAGCACTTATACATACCAACTTAAACTTCACTTGCCCATACTATCTATCCATCGTCTAGACTTCCACAAGTCTGAGTACATTCACACCCACGAGCTTCTTTCACTCCAGATAATATCTGTATATCAGATATGCTCAAACAACTCATCCTCATCGCGCCCCTCCTGGTGCAAACAGCTTTTGCTGTTCCCGCAGTGGAGCCCAGACATCAACATCTCCATGGGCACATCGAGCATACACATGGTACCAAGACCAAAATGACAACCAGTGTTCGCCGTGAAGCAGAACAGACCGCCGCACCACAGTTCATACAACCTAAGATGCCCTGGGCACTCGACCCAAAGACCAAAGTCCGTAAGACCACCACTGCCGCAGCTGACTCAAACGACTCTAAGGAAACTATTGTTCCTGAGTTCATCCCACCCAGGATGCCTTTTGTCGCAAAGACAAATAGGCAAAAATCGACAAACGATAAGGAGCAAGGCAGTACTGCGTCTGTCAGCAAGAAGAAAGTCGATGCCAAGGTCCAGGACGATGACGATGACAACGAGAGGCAGCCTGCTTTCATCCCACCCAGGGCACCTTTCCGAGGTTCTCGCAAACCTCAACCGACCCAGGCCACCACTGATGTTCCCAGAGACACAGTTCCTGGGTTCATCCCGCCAAGGAACCCTTGGGCGAAGTCCAAGTACAACACTCGCTCTACAGATGCTGATGACCAAGACGCTTCTCAAGAAACTGCCATCCCTGATGCTGACCAAAGGGCTGCCAGTAATGATGCAGAAATATCCTCCGGGCCTGAGCTTCTCAAGCGTGATGGGGAAGCTGCAGACAACGAGTTTTTCGATGAGGAGGACGAGGATGACTACAACCCCGAAAACTTCCCAAATCTGGGCGCCCCTGAAGATGATGACTCACATAAGTCGGAGAACACTCCTGCTAGCAATACATCTCAGGAGAAAGCAGAGCCCACCAATAACCAGGACGATGGTGCCACCAAAAACTACTTCGGGGGTGACTTTGATGATGAGGATGACGCCAACAATGCCCCCACTCGTCTAGAGGCTCGGGGTGTTGGAAAGCGAAACATCGTCTACTTCACGAACTGGTGAGTTCTGGCATGGCTGTGGGCGATTGGTGGGTGTTAATAAGGAAGAATCAGGGGTACATATGGGGCGAACTTCCAGCCCCAAAACCTTCCAGTAAAGGAGATCACACATGTTCTCTACTCCTTTGCCTGGGTAAACCCTAGTACTGGAAATGTGTATGTTTATAAAGTCATTGACTATCAGGCCTTAGCTAAAACAGCGATAGATTTTCATCAGATGCTTACGCAGACACTCAAAAACTATATTCAGGTGACTCTGGGGGTGGAAAGAATGTTTATGGATGCGTAAAGCAGCTTTACATTCTCAAGAAGAACAACCGCAACTTAAAGGTGATTCTACTACCAAAGATCCGAGCAACCGACGTGAAGATGCTAAGACGTATGAACAGGTACTCCTATCCATTGGAGGCTGGAACAACAGTCCAGATCTTGCCACTGGTGTGAGCACAGATTCCCGTCGCAAAAAGTTCATTTCTTCCGCCGTCAAGTTGATCACCGACTGGGGCTTCGACGGGATTGACGTTGACTGGGAGTATCCTAAAAACGCACAGGAAGCTCGCAACTATGTCTTGATTCTCTCAGGCCTCCGAACAGCCCTTGACCAATACTCAACGACCAACAAGCTTAACTACCACTTTATGCTCACTGTTGCCACATCAGCTGGTGCGAGTAACTACAACATCATGGACCTGAAAGGAATGAACAAAGTGATTGATGCTTGGCACCTTATGGCTTACGATTATGCTGGTTCTTGGGATACCACTACCGGTCACCAGGCCAATGTCTTCCTTTCCAAAAAGAATCCTCTTTCAACAAAACTTGGCACCGACAATACTATCAACGACTACCTCGCCGCTGGGATTCCTGCAAACAAGATCCTCATGGGCATGCCCCTTTACGGTCGTTCATTCCTCAACACAGCCGGACTTGGCCAATCTTACTCGGGAACTGGCGGGGACTCAGAGGGAACTTGGCGTTACAAAGAATTGCCCCGATCCGGTGCCACAACTACCTATATGTCAGATGTCATGGCCAGCTACACCTATGATAGCAAGAAGCGGGAGCTTGTGACGTTCGACGATCTCAAATCAGGCCAGGCCAAGGCTGGTTATATTAACCAGCGCAACCTTGGTGGTGCTTTCTTCTGGGAGGCAAGCGGTGATAAGGTCGGGTCTCAGAGTATTGTTGCTGGTGTAAAGCGCACATTGGGCACTCTTGAGACGGTTAACAATCTTTTGAGATATCCTACGAGTGCATACGACAACCTACGAGCTGGCATGCCTTGAAATGGCTAACAGCGCTGCCTACGTTTCCTTTGTACTAGACCTGTATGGATATGTGTTGTATGGGCTTGGAGTCTTGTTCAAAGTTTCATTTGTTAATTGCTCTATTGGGATGTGATTGGGATCTTGTCACAACATAAAAGATAGAAAAGCCCATTATATTAATACGTTTGTTCACAGAAGAATTTGATCACACGGCTTCAGTGACTGCCACCCTGGTCTATTATAGCCCAACCAGAGTGGAAGGCAGCCAGGATATTGTTGTCGGCTTTAACAATCATGTTGGTTCCCAATACGTAACTCTCTTATTGGAACGGTACATAAACAGAGAAGTAAAGCATAGTAATTATGCCACTGTAAATGTTACCTGCTCCTAATTTACAAGCTAATTTCTACATCACATATGTAGGATAGCTCAACGTACTACATCCAGCCTTGAGCTGTGAGACAAAGGACCAAAAAACTCTTATAAAAAATACAGGTCCAAAACCATCCATTATCAAAGCAAAAGGAAGAAACTCCCATGATAACAAAGACGCGCCATTCTCCAACGTCTTGAGAGCCATTTGTCGTCCTTCAGTAATAGCCCCCTGCTCCCTTTTCATCAAATCTCATCTTCCCACTCACCAAGAGACTTGTTCTACATGTCTTGGCCGGGAGTTCCAGAGGCTTCGACTCCGTGGAAGGCGTCTCCGAATGCTGAGTCATCCATATCCATACTGAGATCCAGGCCCTCACCCAGTTCACCCGCTGCGCCGTCTAGCGTGGGACCATCAAAGGCAAGGGCATCGCCTGCTGTGTCGAGGTCGCCGAGGGAGCTGAAGTCATTCTGATCGAAGGAGACAGAGCCTCCTGGTGTTCCGGCTGCTGGTGTTCCGGCGGCAGAGGCAGTCTTGGCTACTGACTTGGAGGCATCGATGCCTGTAGCGGTGGGGGTGTTTGCATTGACAGATACGGCGCCTGAACCAGGTCCCTGGTGGGCTTGCTCATTTGAAGTACCATCCTTGGGCACAACTACCCAGTCCCCACTGCCAGTTCCTTGGTCAGGCGCTGTAGCGGTGTGGTCCTTAGGTGCTTGAGTTCCTCCCATTGTCACATCGCTGGTAGGGCCAGCTGCAGCAATGACGTTGGAAGGTGTTCCAGCTCCAGACTGAATCGCTGACAGTTGAGGCTGAGGGGTTCCAAAGTTGTTCAGGGGCGTAGAAGTAGTAGAAATGCCAGTGTGCATCTGATCAAGCAATCCAGCAGCGGTGCCGCCCATGTCGATATCAGACTCGCCGATCATGATACCGCTGTTTTGCGAGCCAGCCTGTGAAGGCTGACGAGACAGTTGCGAAGGACCAGCCTGAGCAGGCTCTGGTGCTGGTGGCTGATAACCTCCGTCTTGAACACGAGACACCGTCGGCTTGGTATGGACCTTCTTGCTGGTAGCATTTTCAACCTCGGACACTATCTGTTCGACTGTTTTTGTGCTGACAGGGCGAGGAGCAGCGTCCTCGTCGTGAGGGTCAACCTTGCCCTCAATTCGCCACATCTCGGTGCCTGTGCTCTCGACAATGTTTCGAAGCTCCTTCTCCTTGGTGTTGAGGATGGAGTTCTCTTTGAACTTTGCCAGAGCCGCAGCATGATCGGCCTGCATCTTCTCGATCTCGGCCTTGGTAGACTCGATGTGGTTCTGGACTCGCTTTCGGAATTCCTCGGCCTTATCAGGCTCCAGACGGCCGATATAAGGCTTATCAGGTACAGAGCTGAACGCTTCGACTCCTTGGGCAGGGAAAATTCCTTCTGTTAAGGAAGCCAATTCGCCCTTGAAACCAAGGTTGAGATCAGCAGGAGTGATCTGGCTTATCCGGTAAGGCGACGAGAGGATTTCTTCCATCCACTCGTGGTTCTGTTGATATCGACTCATTGAAATCTCTCTTGGGGTGAGATGATCAAACATGTCACCTCGAGAGACATCCTCCTCATCATCAAAAGCAGCATCTAGCTGAGGCATTCCTGGTAGAGGAGCCTGGCCACCTTGGCTCGCGGCGTGTCTCGCTCTCTTAGCAGGAGGACCCGGCGCAGGCTGTGTGGGATATGCCATCTGTTGAGGAACTCCTCGAGGAGCCATTTGGGGAGGTACCGGCTGGCGTGTGAGGTCTGGCAGTGTGGGCCAGTTCACTCGATCGGACAACATGAACTCCTTGCGACGAATCTGGCCGGCGCGCTGTAAAAAGTGGCGTTGCTGCATAATGTTGTTGACTCTTTCATCGTAGGGAATCATAGCAACAGGAACTCTGTCGTTCGGCTCGGCAGGTCCATAATGCACAATGAAGAGGCCGACGTCTGGTTGAGGAGGGTTGGGGTGGCCAGGAATAGGGACCAGTCGGCATCGTCTGCGGGCGTGAAGGGCATATTGCTCGCCGGGGAAGTAACCGGCTTTTTGGTAGTAAATCTCGAGCATCTAGAGATATTTAGCACGTTGTCCCCTCATCCACCTTTCCACTTGATCTTACCAGTCCATTGCCCAGGTCATGCTTGTAGACCTGCTCCGGGGGGCCCCATACATAGCCATCGGTTGCGAAGTTGGTTCCCAAGCGCTGGAGAGGTTGCCAAGTCAAGAGTATCGTGCCATCTGTAGGCTTATCGAGATATGTCCAGAAAAAGGGCGCCCTGTCTCGCGCGACTTGGGGAGCAGCCATAAGCCACTTAGCAACCTCATTAAGATCCAGACGAGGCATTACGGGGTACCGAAACGACGAGATAAGATGGACATGGGGCATCTACAATTGTAACTTGTTAGAATCATGTTGTGACGACTTTTTGCTGTTGCGCGCGTATAAAAACATACAAGGTCCTGAGGGACGCCCTGGCTAGGATCCGGTTGAGCCATGCTGGGCGAGCGTCGCGATGGACGATAGATGGCGTGTAGGTGTTTCTAATTGCAGCGCGATTTGTAATATATGAAAGAGCGCGTTGCTAGTAATTTAGCGTGTAGATGCGATGATGGTTTGATTGACTTTGGAAAGGCGAGTGAATGGCGTGGCGCAATCAAGATATGATAGGCGATGAAGTTGTTAGAAGTGAATGGGTGCCCTTGCGCGGCTCCAAACTTCTCGCGACAAGGCTGCGAATATGCAGACGACCAATCAGAGGTGTGTTCTCGTGCGAATAAAAGCGGGTCTCTTCATGCTCGCGTTCTTGGGGGAAGAAAGCTCAAAGACAGAAGTTCTGATGATTATATGATAGGTAATAGATAAAATATGCTAACGATAATAGTTTCTGGTTCTTCTGAGCCGTACTTGGAAATGGTTGTCTTTGAAGGGCGATCTATTTATAACCATACCTCACAAATATCGTCTACCTCACTCTGGGGTGGAGCAACTTCACCTGGAAAGTTGAGCAAAGTAATAAGTTAAGTACTTCGGCGTTGTCACTACAATTCTCGAACCCTTTTGTTGGGAAATATTATTTATTTTCATTTTCATGCTTCTGATCGGATCCCAAACACGAAGCCAAATTTCATCAGTTGAGCTTTCTAAATCCATACCAGCGCATTCATCATTATCCTTGCAGCGTTATCATGTTCTGTGTACCTAAGCACAGATTTTTATAAAACGCGGCTGTCGAGCTTCGTACGGCCCGGTGGTATTTATTCTTTAACCGATCACAATTCCTTCTCTTTGCACCAACAAACTGCTTAAGCCTGGTAGGTAGAGGCAGACACGTTACCACCACGGCCGGTCCAGTTGACGTGAATGTCCTGGCCGTTGGGGTACTTGTCGCTGGCGTGCTCGGGCTTGATACGGAAGGTGTGGGCACCGAAGTAGTCGCGCTGGGCCTGGAGAAGGTTGGCAGGGAGGTCCTTGGTGCGGTAACCATCGAACCAAGACAGGGCGGTAGAGAAGGCGGGAGTGGGAATACCAAGGAGGGCAGCCTTGGCAACAACGTCTCGCCAGCCGGGTTGAGCCTTGTGGATGGCCTTGTTGAAGAAATCGTCGAACAGAAGGTTCTGGAGATCAGGCTGGGTGCGGTAGGCGTGGGTGATGTCCTTGAGGAAGACGGATCGGATGATGCAGCCACCTCGCCACATGAGGGCGATGGAAGGCTTGTTGAGCTTCCAGTTGAATTCACGGGCAGCCTCCTGCATGAGCATAAAGCCCTGAGCATAAGAGATAATCTTGGAGGCGTACAGAGCCTGCTCGAGGTCCTCGAGGAACTGCTCCTTATCACCCTCGAACTTGGTGGTTCGGCTGACGAACTCAAGCTTGGTAGAGGCAGTGGTACGCTCGTCCTTGATGGCAGACAGGCATCGGGCAAGGACAGCCTCGGCGATGAGGGTCACGGGCTGGCCAAGGTCGAGAGCGTTGACAGCAGTCCACTTGCCGGTACCCTTCTGACCAGCCTTGTCGAGGATCTTCTCAACGAGAGCAGTGCCATCATCGTCGTTATAGTACATGATATCGCGGGTGATCTCGATCAGGAAAGAGTCCAGAACACCCTTGTTCCACTTGGCGAGAACGTCGCCAATCTCCTTGCTGGAGAGGCCGAGACCACGCTTCATGATGTCGTAAGCCTACAAATCAGTGGGTTAGTTTACATTGCACGAATCGTCGGTTCGAAGGCTCTTCTTACCTCGCAGATGAGCTGCATGTCACCGTACTCAATACCGTTGTGGACCATCTTGACGTAGTGACCAGCACCCTCGTCGCCAACCCACTCGCAGCAGGCCTCGCCGTCGCTCTTGGCGGCGATGCTCTGGAAGATGTCCTTGATGTAAGGCCAGGCCTCCTCGTTACCACCGGGCATAAGAGAGGGGCCATATCGGGCACCCTCCTCACCACCGGAGACACCAGAGCCGACGAAGCGGATGTTCTTGCCAGCAAGATACTTGGTGCGGCGGTTGGAGTCGGGGAAGTGAGAGTTACCACCGTCAATGATGATATCGCCGGCGTCAAGGAGAGGCAGGAGCTTCTCAATCCAGTCGTCGACAGCCTGGCCAGCCTGGACCAGGAGCATGATACGGCGGGGAGACTTGAGCTTGCTGACGAACTCCTCGGTGTCCTTGGCGCCGACAATGGACTTGCCCTTAGCTTCGTTTTCCAGGAATCGGTCGACCTTGGAGACGGTTCGGTTGTAAGCGCAGATGGTGAAGCCGTTGTCTGCCATGTTCAGAATAAGGTTCTGTCCCCTGTGAAGAGTGTGAGTATGAGCTGTTGCTGGCAACGCCAGAGGGCTGGTTTGTTATTTAAACTTACATGACAGCGAGGCCGATGAGGCCCAGATCCGCACTTGCCACATAGTTAGCATTCGTCGCATTTTGAGTCGCAGCAGAGCTTGAGGGTGAGGTAGAGGAAGTGTGTTGTTGAGGAGCACCCAGGTTGAGGTGAGCGAGCCGAGCTCTGCCTCGAGAGCATGAGCCATGTTCACAAAGAGGGAAAAGACATCTTCTCATATCACTCCATACGCATATTTAGAATGGCGATTGCTTCATTCTTGAGCCAGCGGCCGGAGCGCGCGGAGAATGAGGACATGAGAGCATCACCATGAAATCGCGGCGGGGTGGTGGGGTAAATGTCAAGAGATGAGGGGAGCTTGCTTGGACTTACACAGGGCCAGACATGATGGGCTATGATATGCGATCGGGGAGTAGTAGGAATAGAGTGAGGTTTGTGAGGATGTATGAAGGAGAGAAAGAAAAAGAAGAGGAGAAGAAAGTGGGAGGAGATGCGAAGTTGTAGAAATATACCTGCCAATGAATGTTGTCACACCCGTGCTAAAGTTGGGCGCTCGGTACCTTGTCCGCATTCACCTCCCCGTCACCTCCTGTCTGAGCTTGAAATGGAAAGATGCCCACCTTTTTTTTCCTCTCCTACCGCTAGGTTTGCCTTTTGCTCAACTAAGCAACGCAACGCAATGCGCTTCAAAAGGCTCAATCCAATACAATTGACCTGGTCGGGCATAACGCCAAGAATGGTGGAGCTTCCGTCTTGATTGGTGGAGCTCATCCCAACTGTTCATCGTCATCGTTGCTGCGGTGCGGCCGAGATTGATACTGAGACGATAGGTGTTTTCTTCCATTTACACCAGAACTGTCACTTCACCCCGGTCATTACGAACAATTGCAGCATTTGGTCTGCTTCTCACTCATCTTAATCATCGTTACCAAATCAATCTACGCATCCGCCATGTCTTGCAAGCACACTACCCAACTCAATGCAAACAAACTTTACTTTGATTCCTCAGCAGCTATCATCATCATGACTGAGGTGATGCCCCTCCACCCCTGGTCAACAGCCTGGACTTGTAAATGCTGGTTGGCCAATAGCAATTTGTAGGGGTCCGTCGTTCGGACACCAAGTTCCAGAGACGGATTTTCCCTCACAATATTTAGCGAGTAGCTTGCGTTGCCCCTCCAGGTCCCCCCTCCATATACGCCCCTCAGCTCCAACGTTATGACGACTTTGCGGTGCTGCTGCGGTCTTACCCCCAAGACGAACCCCAAGGCTTACCAAGATTTTTGAAACGGTGACACAAGCAACACAAATCTCGGACAAAGCTCGCCGCATATCAGTTACCAAGGATTTATCTTTCCGTGGCTTCCGTCTCGTCTCAGTACTACAAATCAAGTCTCAAACCTGACCCATGCGCGGCATCAACAACTCCCAGTCTCAGCCGCCTCTCCAAGCTTATGCTTGTTGGGATAGCCTCCAAGCCTCTTTCTACGGTACTGTCTGTACCTGCAATGCTGTCCGAGTGTTGGGACCCACGTCTCCGGGCCCCCGTGCAATCACTGCCGTGCCAATTGACTTCTCCATCGGACAGTAGCCCGACCCCAACGCGCCATAGCCTTCGCAAATCCGTACCGACAGCCCCGATGGCGGATACGGAGAATCCCAAAGAAAAAGGCCGCAAATGCTCAGTCATCATTCAATCCAGGTGGACTCTCAACCAACCTGCCAACCCAGGTGCACTCTCAGCCCAGGTCCAGCCTGACCGAGATGCTCCACCGGAAATTCACCCGGCAACAGTGCCAGAGCGCGGCAGCCTCACCATCGTCCGAAGTCGCTCATAATGAAACAGCCAAGCAGACTATGAGACAGACGAATTTAAGCATCAGGCTGACCAGGCGAAACGAGCTTCAGGATGCTTCAGCCTCTTTCGCCAGCCGAAGAAAGTTTAATGCAACGAGGCAACATCTTCATATCACGCTTGGCAATATTGAAATCTGATTGACTGCTCATCAAGAAGCGAAACCTACATCGGAGATGCAAGTATACACTACGCAGTAACATTTGACGTCGGGATAAAAGGTAATATCTCAGGCTCCATCTGCTTCGGTTCATATTAGCCGCCAAATTCTGCCGCCAAAGTCGACTTGAGAACGGATCAATTCATCCAGCGCCTCAACTAATAGGTGCGGATGAGCTCTTTTTTATCGAGTTCCAGAACTTGACATCCTCAAATGTCTAAAACAACGCTGACCCCCACTCTAACATAAAGACCGGCCATCATACCTAGATACTACTTGATTCTTCGATGCTCACAAGGATCCAATAACTGACCAGCATTGTGCACCATTGTGATTACTGGCTGTCAAAGGCACCGAAGACTCAACTTTGTCACAGTTGTTCCTTTCATGTGTATTCTTAATCCATCAATCGATATCTTTTCTGCCTGGAATAGGACATTCGGAGCATCATCAGGTGTAGATACTTCCGGGCTTAGGAATCTTTAACCTCTGGGACTTCATTACCCAAATGGCTCGTTCTAGTCAACGCTGAAAACTGAAGTGCATTGTCCACTTCAGGTCGTGGGGGTCAAGACTGTTGAACACCAGACCTTCCCCATTTCCAACATAATATGTAAGTCGGTAATTGGGCTTATCTTAGTCGTTTCTTGAGAGAACTTAAGGTGTATTTGCAATATTATTTGTATTTCTGGTGTCGAGATGAGAAGTTATATTGATGCATCACGTGACCTGTCGATGCCCCACTTGGGTCCTGTAGTAAAGCGAGGCTGAGGCAAACCAACAAAGGCTATCGCAAGATCGATTTTCTTCCATACACTAGCCCAACATCGCCATCAACATCGCGTCGCATCGTCGCAACACCTGTCGAACCCTTCTCATTAACAAGCCGCAGACGCAGGGAAGCTCTTGAAAGAGGAACTTTGAGCAGAATTTGGCTCAAGGTACGTTTTCACGCAAACACTACACCGCCTCCTCGTATATCCGCTTGTATTCATCATGGCGTACCCTCCCCCTCCAGGCATCAGCAATAGCTCTCTTCCACCGAGACCACCCGCTTCCAAGTCAGGCTTCAAGCCTGCATTCTCCTCTGCGGCCCAGTCCGCCCCGAAGCCAGCATACTCGAGCGCCCCGCCGACGTACTCGGGTCCTTCGAGTTATCCAGCTACTAGTGCCCCATCCGCAACGCAGTATGGCCCGTCATACTCCTCCTACCCGACTACCGCTCCCGGCGCGGTGAGCTCGGGTCCTGCTTATTCGTATCCTCAACAACCACAGAGTTACGGCACACAAAGTTATGGTGCTCAGAGCTACGAACCGCAAGGCTATGGCGCGGCACCACAGATCAGCAATCCCTTCCCTACGCCAGGCGCTGCTGGAAGCGACTATAACCCCGAGATGGCCGCCCAGATAGCCCAATGGCAAAGCGCCTATTCGAGCACCCCAGCAGACAGCAAGGATAAGGCCCCCGGTTTTACAGGAACCCGAACCGATAGCCAATCTTCTGCGGCTGCGGCGGCTACCGCTGCGAACCAGGAGCGCAAGAAGACAGTTGTCCGTGAAGGTGGTGGCAAGAAGTGGACAGATGATAGTCTTCTCGAATGGGATCCCTCTCACCTACGACTCTTCGTCGGCAACCTCGCGGGCGAGACCACGGACGACGCCCTCCTGAAGGCCTTCTCGCGTTGGCAATCCGTCCAAAAGGCTCGTGTCATTCGTGACAAGCGCACATCCAAATCCAAGGGCTACGGCTTCGTCAGTTTCAGCGACGCCGACGACTTCTTCCAAGCCGCCAAGGAGATGAACGGCAAATACATCCAGAGCCACCCCGTAACTGTTCGCAAGGCCAACACCGAAATCAAGGTCGCCAACGTCAAGGAAAAGGACAGGAATGGAAAGAAGAATAAGAACAAGAAGGGTGGCTATGGTGGTGGTAACAGAGGAGGCGCTGGATATGAACCCAGCCTCGGGCCCACGGGGGGCAATGGTGTGGTCAAGCCTGGACAGAAGACCAAGAACGGTCTTCGTCTGCTTGGTTAAGTGTCTGATATGAATTGTTCAGCTAGCAAAACGGTCACGTTTCGGTGTTTGGTGTTCACACAGGGTTCATGCACACCCGGTATGAGTTTAATACAAATGGTTGTACGTAAATAATATCACCACGATCAATCTTCAGCTCATTATGGAATGGTTACATCACATAACATATATCAACATATATCATATCATAAGCTTATCGTTCATCATCATATATTAAAAAATCTGTTTTGAAGTAATGAGATCTCGTTTATCGCAAAACTACCTACCTTGGTAGGGATTGTTCATTGGGCCTCATCACATAGAAGCATTTCCAGTCATAACACGAAACTTTATGTAGTCTTCACTTATATTATACTACACTCACGCACTCTGCTCACTGGGTACTGTATCATCAATATTCCGCGCACTAGAAAAACATCACTTAGTATGTGTTGAAATATTGGGTATATTGATATTCCTGATGTTCTAATATCCGTCACATATGGACGAGTCCTAACCCAACCTCTATCCCGTGCATTGCCTCCGGTGGCCCTGATATGTTACATGTAAGACAAAAAGACAAGAAAGTCATTGTATCGACTCTAACTCAGTATGACAAAGAAACCAGCCTATAAAGCCGTCATATATAGGCTCATATATAAAAGGAACTTGTGACGCTAAAAACGAGGAGTTATTTACCCCTAGCGACGCTCGTTGGCTGGCGCATGGGGTTGTATATCAAGATCGAGGCCGTCGATGCTGTCGCGAAGTAGACCGGTGTTTTCCCCGTCTGTATCACCATCGCGATCAATAATCCCACTAGTTTGGCTCGTAGGAGAGTCGGGCGAATCGTCGTCATGGACATGTCGAACGTGGACACTTTCTTGTGCCTCTTCGCGCATCTTTGTGATTTTGACGTAGTTATAGGCGGCTATCGCGGCCATGGTCGTGAGCAGACCAACAAAGTTGATAAATGTGAGGCGGTCGCCAAAGACAAGAGCAGCCGCACTGATAGTGACGACCTCTTTGAAGATGCCGGCGATGGAGAGGGTGACGACAGAGGTTCGCTGCAGCAGAGCGAACTCAGAAGCTGTCATGCAGAAGGCAATGCAGCCAGGGAAAAGCAGGAAAAGGGGCGCCATGAAATAGCCCCATTCATCGGCCAGAACTTTGTAGCCCTCAATGAGAGCTCCAATTCCTTCTACAGGCACGGCAAGGCAGATAAGCACGAGGAACATGACTGGAGTAAGGAAGAAGATGCTAGAAAAGGGGTTCGAAGTCGCTGGGTTGCGGAGGAGCAGGATCTGCGTCAATCCCCAACGGAATCCGGAGAAGAAAGCGGCCGATATAACAAGAGCGAAGCCTCCCATCTTGAATTCAACTTCACCAAACACCATAAGCACGACACCCAGTGTCATGGTAGCAATAATGGCAACAAGACGCCATGTTGGTGTTTCGAGGCGAAAGAGGAAAGCGAACACAAGGACGAAAGCGAGTGAGGAAGATTTACACATAGCTATAGAGGTTAGTTACACTGATACAATGCAAACGCATATGGAAAGAGAACATACTGTAAAATGTGAGGCTGATAAACTTCAGAGAAGTGTTACCAAGTCCAATGTCAAGACCCGTAGCTGCGCCACAAGGTCCAATTCGAGTGAGGTAAAACATCTTGGTCATGCCGTAAGACTTGGGCGGCTCGTTATCATGTCTTGACCTTCCCATATTTGACTGATGACCATATCCTGGTCTCAGGGAGGGTATGAAGTATAGGACGAGAGCTGACAGTACAAATTGCACAACCATGTGCATAGAGGTTGTAAATAAAGGAAAAGCAAAGTTCAGGCGGTCGTGGTCGAACATCCATTTGTTGTACTGTGGTCATGTCAGCAATTGAGTTCTCTGGAGAAAGGTATGCAGAGGCGGTTGCGTACAATCGATATTGATAATGAAAACAGATACCACAAAAGGATCAAGACAACGTTTATCAGCAAGCTTTTGAAAACGGTCTTGTCTGCCTCTTTGCGCTCCTCTGTTGATATGTTATCCCTGACAATTCGCTGATCTAATTGACTGTTTCTGATGCGCTTCTTCTGCCGTCTCTGCTTATCTTTGCGGGTCAATCCCGTCTCCTCGTCGTCTTGTAGGTCATCGTCGCTTAAGCTGTCGTCGGCTGACTCGTCTTTCCGGATTGCGAAGCCGTTGGCATCCAAATCTTCTTCGGATATCTTGGGTTCGTCTGTTGAGCCAGCGGGTGTGGGACCACGGCTTGTGACACGGATCCGGCTAGGTGATCCAGCTGGCCGACTTGCCATGTTATGGCTACTTCGCCGTCGGCGATGTCCTCCAATGGGTTCCATCTCTATATCCCAGTCGCTCTCGCTTTCGTCGCCACCGTTGAAGGACCTTCCACCCGGGTCACGAGACGGTCCAGCTACTGCTTGACTTCCTCCGCTCGCACCTGGATTCGACGTTGGAGCTGCTCGTGATGTACCTGATGATGATCCCGCTAAATTCAGGGGACTTGAATCTTTCAATGATACAGTGTCGTCGATGAGGAGGGATTCGGGGGATTCGGAACGATGTGGAGCTGCTACCTGTTTCGAAGATGAAGGGAGCGATGGCGAGGAGGAAGATGGTGAGGAGATGGGATTAGGTTGAAGAGGAAGAGCGGTCATGATAGAGACAAAAAGGACTAGAGCAGGGGATAACTAGGATGGGGCTTTCATACCTAAGGTATGTTAGGGATGGCAAATGATGGCTAATGGCAATAGGTTGGGTTGGTCTGGGTCTGCCTAGGTCTGCTTAGGTGGTCGCAAGGACTCCATTCTTACAGTGGCGCATTAGAAAAGGCGGAGGAGCTAGGCCTCATAGGGCAATAGTTAAAGTCGGGGGCTGTCACAGTAGGGGACCGTAGCGCCTTGTCTTAGCTGCCAGCGATTTTGGATGGTCACTGGAACACTCCGAGGGTGAGACTTCTTGACGTCGATCCATGACATTGGATGGATGAGAATTTTCATTGTGAGCTTTGTTTGGAGTTTTGAACCAGTTTCTAAAACGCTAAGTTGCTCTATAATTTGTTGGAATAGAATGTCCTCCATCCTCAGCTTGTGACTCGCATGCTGCCTTCTCCTTAACACTGTTAACCCAGCAGCAAAGTGCGGAGTGGACCTGAACGTGTTCGGTCACTTGGCATTAACATGCATGGAACCCCGTGGCGCACTGCATATCTGCACGCGACACAGCGTCTGGGTCTCGAAGATGATTCTGATTGGCTCAAGGAACATGTATTAAAGGTTGTGAGAGTCTGGAGCAGCCGGGTCGACATTAGGTTTAAAGAGAGGACAATCAAATATGTACCTACTATCCGCCTTTTGATTCTCAATAGAAGGGCCTTTGCAGCAAATTCGTGCCAAGAACACTCAGATGCCAAGATGAGTCCGAGTTATCGAGATTAGGAGCCAATACTTCCAGGCTGCTGAGCATTAAGATTTGGACCCCAACTCTCATATCAACGGTAACAAATCGACACAAACAACTCAACACCATATGCGGTGAGCTACGGATACATCATGGCTAGAACTGTTTCTCCGTCAGGTGTGATGTGGTAAGAGCGTAACGGCATCGATGATCTTCAGTCTACAGCGATCCGGCTGCTGATCATCTCCGCACGTGTGCATTATTTCACTAATGTCCTCAAGAAGTAAGTGCCCACATGATTCACGCGTTTTATCTTGTCTATGTGCTCAATTTTCGTCTTTGATATTCCGGTTCTCATTTCAAAGATATATTCAGATGACTTGAAGTTGAATAGGCCAGAAGCCGATGCGGCTATGCCCACCAATCCAGGGGCAACGGGAAGTCCCATCTCGTATTGGACGGGAATCTAATCTTGCGTCAATCCAGGCACTCATTACTACGTACATACTCCGTATTCATGATAATAGCATGCGGGAGTACGGAGTATACATACATAGATGAGCCCCCTTTCCAACCTCACATGAATCACTTCGCCTATAACAAACGGCAGCAATTGACGCCTTGGCGGGAGTAAAACTCATGGCACTGTTCCATATAAAAGGCTACCCAGGTACCAATTTAGAAACGCAACGCCTGGACGTGTCCCTGAATCTAACAGACCCGTCGCGGTCCTCTGTCCGAGACAAGGCCTCCCGCCAAAGCCGGTCCCAACCTGAGATCCCGGTCCACCCATGAATGAAACATTCAGGTCACACTGAGATTTCGTATTCGATTATTTATGATCTTGACAACTCTGAAGGTCTAAACCATCTGTGGACCCCACGACAACGAAATCGTCTCCCAAATGAGCCAAACGTCAAGTTGAGCTCGAAATCCAACTTGCTAAATCGAGTTACAGTCAAGCCAAGCAAAAAAAAATGGATATGCAGGGTCCTTCTCAAATACGACCTTACCAATCAGATTTCATTATATTAACCAGACGCATCGATTGCCAGTTTTTCCAATGAACATTCGCTTGCACCACGGGAATATATACATACATACATACCTACCTACCTATGCGGGTAACTTGGTCTGGGAATGAGGCTGAAGGGAAAGGGGGCACGAGCATCAAGTCATGTTCAAACGAAACAGAATGGGAGTTGCACTGTATAGTCCTTGTCAACAGCCTCTGTCGTAAGAAATATCAGAACTTGGGTAGGTAGATAGGAGACGGCTCTTGTTCGATATTGATCCTACCTAGGTACCCTCAGGCGAAACCGACTTGATCAATGGCCTTCAAGGGAAGGCCTTAATCACCCCTTCTAATGAAAGGTCAATATCCCTTATCTTCTTCTGGCGCCATCATTTTCGTCTAGGTTTTCCCTCCAAACCATCATTTATTTGCATCGCGAGAAGGCAACGACTCAGAAAGTGGGTGAAAGAGTTCATATTCGATACTTGGGAAGGACTAGGCACTCCGGCCGACTGTGATCAGTTTTTGTTCGCGCTTACACATCTGTGCGTCTTTCGAAGCTTGGAATCGATCCATGTGCGATTCCGACCCAACAGCGGAAACTTTCCTCCCGATTTGCCTTGGTCAAATGGGCGATACGAGGGCCATGGCAAGCGTCACGCTTAAGTCTCCTCTTCGATGCAATTGCGGGAAACTAGTCGATATACAAACGAAGAAACGTCAAGCTCAAACCTCTCAACATCTCGACTTTGACCATCACTAACTTAGTCCGAGACTCTCGACGGGGTGTTGCTTGCCAGCCACTCCTTTCGTAAGGTCGTTACTCTAAAAGAGCTCACTAACTTTAGGTTAAGCTTAGCCCGCGATAATCAAGACCCTGGCAAAGGAGTATCGGAAATCCTTCGCTTCGGAGTCAATCGCACCTGGGCCTATACAAAGATGATGCTTTCTACGCTCTCTGTCCCCAGGGAGTTGTGCAATCTCAAATAGTATATACGACTCTGGGGTACATCAGATACGACTGTGGCAGGTTCGTCGACTGTTGCTGGGTCAACATGAAAACCGGCATAGTCCTCGATACTGGAAACCACAATGCTTTCTCTATTCCCAACCGTCTCTACTGGAAAGACCAAATGGCGCTGGAAGCCTTGATCTCTGAAGTAAATTCGAGACATCATCGGCTTCTTCGATAACTCTAATGAGTAGTTACTAGTATGGAACCAAACCACTAAAGCTTATCCTGCCTCAAGGATGGTTGTTACCTCCAGTTTCATGAGAGTTGATACAAAAGTCGAACTTGCAAGTGTCAGTAAAATCATGAGCATGATACAATAGACCCAACCCTAATCGGGGATGAATACTTTTCGTTGACTGTGTTTTTATGTCGAAATAATTAAAATCTTGTAAGTCAAAGCATCATCGCAGCCTTGGTTGGGGAAATAGTTCGTTAGAAATTCTGATGTAAGCCCTACCCTAGCCTTATCAAAACGCTTGAGCCATCTTCACATAGGTATCCATGGATGGACTGATCAATGACTTGGCCTAAGATCTTTTTGATCCTAAAATATGTCCGGTATACTCTCACTGGAAAATACCTTAGTAAACAATGTGTCATTCTGCGGGTTGGTTGATAATGCCTACGGCATGCGTGCTGACTTTATTTGTATGCGTATTGGCGTCACACCTCTCGGCTGACTTACAGCATAATAACAGGCTTAACCTTCATGAATATCCCAATAACCAGTAGTTATGATATGGTCAGGTTTCACGACAAACCCCATTTTCGGAAAAGGCTGCTCAGGTAATAGAGTAGTCATCCACACCATTCCGATCAGACCGGAGAATGAGGTACGTAGTGAAGATCGGGAAAGCTTATAACTGACCTCCCCCCGCACTCTACTCCCACGTTCACTCACGATATTCAATTGGGTTTGAAAGATACTCTTGAGAACAAAGCTCAGATTTCCTTAAAGTCCAGTCATATAATTCGCCGGAGGATCCGGAGTTGGATATACACTAACCTGCCCGGCTGAACCACTTACACAATCCATTAAACCATTTTGAGCCACCACCAATTCAAGATACTTATTCTAAGCTCTCATTACTAGAGCTTTTCAGATCTCAATCTTGAGGTCACAATACTGCACAGCTTCTTTGAACAATGGAAGGTCGACGTTCCTCAACACTCCCGGGAGGTTCCCGTCGGGGCCAAACAGGAGGATATCTCCCCATTGAAGACTATGGAATGATTGGCAACATGCACACTTGTGCACTTGTGGGAATAGATGGAAGTGTTGATTACATGTGTTGGTGAGTATATCACAAATGTGTCATCTTTGGAGCTCTCGACTGATGATTTGGACTTTCAGGCCTGACTTTGATTCTCCTTCTGTGTTTTGCCGTTTGCTCGACAAGGACAAAGGAGGCCATTTCTTTATATCTCCTCCTCCCAATGTCAACTGTACTACCAAACAACAGTATCTACCATCTTCATGCATCCTGCAAACCAGGTCAATTCATGAGGATGGTGTGGTTGATGTGGTCGACTTTTTCCCTCGCCCTCGGGACCTTAAAGTCACAACCAAGGGTGTCAAACTGAACGCCTATCGTGAAGTGACCAAGGTCCAAGATGAGCTCAAGAAGTGGCTGGTCCGCCGAGTCGAATGCATTCGAGGCTCAATGGATCTCGGTATTTACCCCTTTTCCGTACGATTCAAGAGCAAGACTAATGAGTTCAGATATCGAGCTCTTCCCATCCTTCAACTATGGGAGAGATGACCATGAGACGACTCTTTTCCAAGCACAGCACTTTACAACTGATAACAAGAGCAAAGTTGCGTCTTTCCACAGTAAAGACACTAAGCTGCAGTTGGATGTTGCAATCGAGAAGGGAGAGAATGAAACTAGTTGTCCCCTCATATGTTTCAAAAAAGAGAAACGCCCTGGTATCAATGGCCAGGGCTTGGTCGCCTGTATCCGCATCGAAGAAGGTCAAACTATTTCTTTTGTGCTTCGGAATGATATTGAGCACCACATCACTGAGAATATCACAGTTGATGTTCTTGATGCTCAGCAGCATTCTACACAAAGTTTCTGGTACAACTTCATTGGCCAGTCGAAGTACAAAGGTCGCTGGAGAGAGGTAGTGTCACGAAGTTTGATGATTCTGAAGATGATGACTTATGGTAATATTCTCCGCCCTTCTTCAGATGGTATAAGCGATTCACTAATATTTCACAGAGCCCACCGGAGCTATTATAGCTTCCCCAACCTTTTCTATCCCCGAGGCCATCGGCGGTGTTAGAAACTGGGACTACCGCTTTTCCTGGATTCGTGACGCAAGCTTCACAATTTACATCCTGCTGCGTCTTGGCTTCAAGGCCGAAGCAGATGCTTACATGGAGTTTATCATGGAACGATTCGTGCACTCACGTACTCCAGATGGAGGATTGCCCATCATGTTCACCATCAGGGGTGAAACTGAGATTCCAGAGCTCACACTGGATCATCTTGAAGGATATCGTGGTAGTAGCCCGGTTCGTATTGGTAACGGTGCGGCGTTTCACCAACAATTTGATATATATGGCGAGCTGATGGATGCGATCTACTTGTATAACAAATATGGCAAGCCGGTTCCATGGGACGTCTGGAAGGCAGTTCGTGAGATCCTTGGTAAGCTTTCCAAAACTGACTTGCTCTACATCCACTAACCGCTGCCAAGACTACGTTCTAACCATCCTCGACGGTAAGCGATGAGAATAATGCCCCTGGTACTTGACTAATCATTACAGATCCCGACATGTCTATCTGGGAGGTTCGAAACAACAAACAGCACTTTACCTATTCCCAGATAATGCTCTGGGTCGCATTTGATCGCGGACTTCGTCTCGCAGAAAAGCGATGCTTTCCATGTCCCAATCGTGCCAAATGGATGGAAGCAAGAGACAATATATACGAACGTGTTATGGAAAGGGGTAATGACTGCACCACCGTGTACAATGATTCATTCTGCTGACTGTTCTTCAGCATACAACGAAGAAATGAAGTGTTTTGTTCAAAGCTTTGAGAGCAGAACCATGCTAGACTCTTCCATCCTCATTGCACCTCTTGTCTTCTTCATCTCTCCTTGCGATCCGCGGTTCCTCAACACCCTTGACCGCATCCTCCTGCCCCCTGAGAAGGGCGGTTTGACAAGCACCGGCTTGGTATACCGCTATGATACTGAGCTCTCCAACGATGGTAATATCTCTTTTCCTTTCTAGTTATCCCTCCATGAAAAAGCAGTTGCTAATGAGAGGAAATTATGCTGTAGGAGTAGGTGGTCATGAAGGCGCATTTAGTATGTGTACATTCTGGCTTGTTGAGGCCATGACCCGGGCGTCTGTCTACGAGCCAAAGTATCTGGTCAGGGCTGTGAACCTCTTTGAGAACATGCTCGGCTTCTCTAATCATCTTTGTATGTTCTCTGAGGAGATTGCCCGAAGTGGCGAGCAGCTTGGCAACACGCCCCAGGCATTCAGTCACCTCGCTTTGATCAGTGCGGCCTTCAACCTTGATCGCAATTCTAGGTGAAGTCTTACGAATTTTTCACGTGGCAGACACAAAAAGGATTTCGGATTGCTATATTTGATGATGTATCTGATTATCGTTGCTTGATCAATACGCAAGAACCTAGGATAAAATAAAAATGGTTGGCATAATTATGACAGTGATTAAGAACAATGTATGATATTTATGAATAAGTTAGCTAGGCTTGCGATAAAGAATGCTAAAGTTTGTCTGAAGTGTCTTCTTATTTATTAATTCATGCTCACTTTATGGACCATAGTTGTAGGGTTATCTCGTTGATGGTGATATATTTGCTACAAATACTCGCTCATATCTCGTCAATCATACACGGGGCTCTACAGACACAGAGTCCCCAACCTCAATAGTAGGGTATTGTGACTCCTTGCTCACAGTGTCTTCCTGGTTCAAGGGATCATGCCGCATGTGTACCCCAAAGTAAACCTTGCCATCAAAACGTCTCGTCTTTGCAAGTGTCACAAAAGGTTCTTCCTTCTTCTCGCCAGTTTGTTGATCGATACAAACCATCTGACACCTGCGACATGCACCTAGAAGCTTGAAGTTTTGGCGACCGATATGCAGAGAGCCCCAACTGTCCTCGGTAAAGGCTGACAGGGCTTTGGAGCCCGGGGCTTGTTCAAGAACGATGTTTGCCCGAAAGGACTTCTCTTCCACAGGCTTCCCACCGTGGCTTGCGATCTCCTGGTTCAGAGCATCGACACTTGAACTATGAATCATCAAAATTGGACTCTCATTCGAGAGTAGTATCCTGGCAGGTTTCTGTTGTTCAGAGTCAGAGTCTGGGGGTGACGGCACATCTGGAAAAGAACCCGGTATTGAGTGGACTTTACTCGGCTGCTGGTATCGTTGGACCTGTGCCTTTGACAGGCGGCCCTTTGACCCCAGACCTCCTGGAGGGAAGCGTGCCAGGACACAGGGAACACCGAGCACAACAGAGAAGAAGGAGTTGATACTCTCCGACGTATATACCTGCGTGGTTACCTTCTCTCCACAAACCCTTGATGACTGCCTGTCAAAACTGGTGTCAATGACAGAAGGATCTGCCGATAAAGGTATAGATATTTGATTGGGTTGATCACTATGCTGCGTGCCATGATACGTGACCGTCAGTTCGCCTTTGCCGAAATCTAATGTTGGCCTCAACAGCGCCATTTTTGGGCAGCGTTTCTGACTCAAGGCATGGCCTGAGCCATGATGGACTAAACACCATTCGCGATCCCAGGCTAGACCTTCCGGTCGAATCTCCCAAGGTAAACCAGATGGAATTGAAAAACCAGCACAACTTTTGATCGGATAGATGGTAATGTTTTTCACCTTGAGGGTAGAAGAGCTGGGCGTGACAACCGAATCTAGGAGGCTCGAATCAGGCGAAACGGTTGGTACTGTGCTTTCTTGATAAAATTCCTTGATGAAAGAAACAAAGCCATCGACATCTGCTTTGGTGCTCATTGCACCCAAACTGGCTCGAATGACACCTGTTGGTTTACCCGACATGATATCATTGTCTGCACCACAACGAAACCCTGCCGAGAAGTTCTTCTTCATCTCCCATGGCTGCAAGTTTAGGGCTGAAGCGATTCCTCCTGGGCTGCAGAGACCACCGGTCCGAATATGGATGTTTTTCAGATTCGCAAGCTTTTCAAACTCGGCCAGGCTGATCCAAGCACCGAAGCGATTCCTTAAATTGAATGAAACAACAGGTCCGTTTCCAAGAGGCTCCTTGTTGCTAGATGTTGTAGTGTAGATTGTGCAAACCGGCGCACCGTTTCCATGGCGCATGTCGCTCAATGCTTGGAGCATTCTTTGACAAAGGTATGAAGTATGAGAGCTGACTTGATCCATGGAACCAAAGAGTCTTTGATGAATATCCATGGCGATATCGAGCGCTACTATATTATGAAATGGTAGTGTGCCGTCTTCTAATCGCTCGTGGAGGGAATGTGATTTCGGGGCATGCCACTTCTCCTTTCCAGAGACAACCATGTCCACTGTGCCACCACCAAAATATCTTCGATTGTCGAATACCCATTCTGAAGGACGCTTGACTATCAAGGCGCCAAGATCGGGGAATCCGAATATCTTGTACAAGCTCAGAACAGTGAAATCCGGTATCAGGCTGGGATTGCTGAAATCGAGACGAGATGTGGCGACAAACGAGGAAGCGTCCAGTAATGTGAGTACCCGATGGTTGGTGGTTTTATGCCGGGTTTGAAGATCCTTTGCCCAATTTAGGGGATATCTCTTGCCATCCATATGGGATTGTGCAGGATACGCAAATAAGGTTGTTAGTGATGAGTTGCTGCCACCATCTCGGAACGGCGACTGCCCCTCTAGCCATGATTTAATATCATCGTCGTTCACTGATGTGCTAGAAACAGCTTCCTCTCTAACTCCAACCAGGCTGGTGTGACAGGCCTGGTGATAGGCATATAGAAAACCATCCGGCTGAGTCCTCATAGCTTCGACAACCAGTTTGATACCGGCTGTGGCATTGGCAACAAACACCAAATCATACTCAGTGGGATCCGCCCCGAAGAAGGCCAACAAATTCATGCGAGCATCTTCAATACGAGACGTTGATTGCTGTGAGGATGGGGATGCAGAGTGGGGGTTGCCGTAGAGAGTTGTAGTCATCTCGCGGGCGAACGAGTCCATCAAGGACTTGGAAGATAAAGTTGAGCCAGCATGATCAAGATATATTGAATCTTTGAATGGTTAGTATAGTTCAGAATGATAGTATAGGTATTACGACCTTGAAACATTGGATATTCAGCTTCTCTATACTCGTCCACCGCGTCATTGTAGCGGTAGAGGCTTGAGTTGCCACTGTGAATGGGCATTGTCAGATTGACAAGTTATCTGGTAAGCAAGGTGATTAATGCTAAATCAAGATGGCTGATCGATTAAGTTTAAACAAGATCAAAGACATCCGAAGGATCCAGGGTTTGTTATATGTAGGACCGCCCTTATCCTACACTGATTAGGAGTTCCAAGGCGCTATCACGAGTGATAGAGATCGGGAGTGGGGTGAAGAGTGGAGGAGAAGACATGCTCGAGCCAAGCCAAGGAGGGAAGTTAGATCTGATGCTAGAAATAAGAGTTGCTCTAGTTTAGGAGAAAGCGAAATGGACGTTAGTATGACAATACCAGGGCAAATAGATGGCCTATCTTGGTCAGCTGCATTATTGTTTGCCGTCCTTTAGCGAGTAAACCACTGAGCATGTGGGATATTCCCCCAGATTTCATTGTTGGTTGCAAGCGGAGATCGCCACTTTCCTGTTTCCAGGCATTATATCTACATCCGCTGTTTGCCGACAGGTCCTACCTTTGATCATTGGTCCGTTAATTGCGGAGAGGAGGTACAAGTTTTAGCGTACGCGTTGTTCACAGCTGCAAACTGCCTAAATATTTCTATCCTGTCTTTTAACATCCATCAATTTGGTTACTGATTGCGGTGCAGCAAATGGAGGACCAGGCCCAGAACTGAACTCAAATGCCTTTAAAAACGTCAAGACATACACATTTCTTGTAATTTGCTCCCCGATTACACATGCGCTTATCCTAAAGCAGTCTCACGGCACACTGCCTACCTAGGCATCTAGGTAGGTAGGTCGTCTCAGTAGTGGAGGCGCCATGGACTAATGCTCCACCGATTCGCGTACAGGGAGCTGAACTTCCGACCAGCCCCCAAAAGCAACCAACCAACTCAGCCTCTTCAACCTCACTTCACTTCGTCACATCACATCGCATTGCATTGCTATTGCTGTGAAGTGAGGGCGCGCATCTCAACTCAAGCGATATCGTATATCAACTTCTTCTCAGAGATCGCGTTTGTTCAATTAGTTTGTCTCCCCACATTCTTTGATCTGGTGCTCTCTTTTCCCCTTATCCCTCTTGCAGCTCCCCAACTCGTCGATCCAGCCGCATCCGCAGCCTCGCGTTTTCTCCCATCCTCCCTCTTTGACGTGGCATTTCTATCTGCCATTCTCAATATCATTCTTTTCAATTCTTCTTATTTCTCATTCTTCGCCCAGGGCGCGTTGTCCTCGAGCTTTCTTCTTCATGGCGCCTCTTTGGCTACCCTTTCTTTCTTGTTCTCTCCACTATCATTGTTTCATACTTTGCTCAAGATAACTTCTCTAACGTCGACCATGTTGCCAAACAATAGATAAACCCTCCTCACAACTCGTCAATTGCTCAATAGTGAGCAGTAAAGACTTGCGCAGAAAGCCCGCTAGGCAGCTTCCTTTCATGCCGCGTCGCGTCGCTCGCAACGATACCACCGATGGACTCGTACACAGGTTTCCGGGACGCTTCGGCTCGTTCCCCGGTTGATCGCAGCTGGAGTCGCGATGACTCGCGCACCCGAGATGAACGTCCCGATCGCGGTGACTCCTTTTATCGCGGAAGATCTCCAGGTTCGTGTTTCCAACGCCGTTGCTTCGTGCCACTTAGCGGCAATCTCCAGCGCCGCCAACTCAAGCAACGCTTACATGTTTAAAGGCCACGACCGTCGCGACCGTCGCCGATCTCGCTCTCCAGCCACCGTCGACCGCTACGAACCACGACCCCGTCGAGATGACCGAGACCGTGATGATAGACGTCGCATGCAGTCACCACCCGCCAACATTGACCGATATGTACCCGGTCAGGACTCTGGCTCAAGTAATCCGAGTGTCAACCCCCTCGCCGACCCCGCCAAGCTTCCTTACCAAGTTGGTTTCTCTTACTTTGGAGAATGGTGGAGAATGAATGAGAAGATCAAGGAGGAAAAAGAGCGGATGCGTACTGGCCGTCGCCGCGAACCAGAACGAGCTCGTGGCCCCGAAGATCGCGAAAAGGAGAAGGCCAAGATCCAGGCCGCCTATGATGCATACAAAGAGGAGCTTCAAGCTAAGATGGCACGGACATTTGTGTCCGAACATAAGAAAGAGCAATGGTTCAAGGAGCGATATGTTCCTGAAATTCGAGACGATTTCCGAGGAAAACTGAACGAATACCGACGTGGTGCCTACAGCCAGTGGGAACAAGATCTTGAGTCTGGTACTTTTGATGATTTCTCTCTTGAAGGTCTTCCGAAGAGCGAGAGCAATGGTAGTGGCGGTGTAATTGAAAAGGAAGAAGGAGAGGCAACTGCCACAAACGAGATCCTGGGTGTTGGTGACTTGGTCCCAGCTAACGGTGCTGATATCCGCGACGATAACCAGTTCCAGCCGACCCTCTTGATCAAGACCATCGCACCTCATGTTAGCCGCCATAATCTGGAGGCCTTTTGCAAGGAGCATCTCGGTGAGGAGGAAGGTGGCTTCAAGTGGCTCTCTCTGTCGGATCCCAACCCTAGTAAGCGGTACCATCGTATTGGATGGGTCATGCTTCACCCTTCATCGGAAACGGCACTTCCCGTAGACCGTGTTGATCCCAAGGACGAGGATGGTGACGAGGTGATAACATCCCCTCAGCCAGTATCTACCGCCGACAAAGCCTTGGAGGCTATTAACGGCAAGACTGTCAAGGACGAAGTCCGGGGAGACTTTGTCTGCCACGTTGGAGTACACAATCCACCTGTCCATCCCCGCAAGAAGGCCCTGTGGGATCTCTTCTCCGCCCCTGAGCGCATCGATAAGGATCTGCTGCTTGTGCAGCGCATTGTCAACAAGTTTGAGGAAGAGTTCGGTTCTGATTTCCAGGCCACCTTGAAGATTGAAGAAAAGGTTGAAGACCTCAGGAATGCGGGTCAACTCCAGCCGGCTGTGGCTCCGGCGCCAGTCAAGAAGGTCAAGAAGACCAGAGAGGTGGGAATGGACGAAGCCATGGACGACGAGGAAGATGGCGTCATCGAAATTGAAGAGGAGGAGGAAGAGGAGGGTGCCGTGGAAGATGAAGAAGTTGATGACGAGGATCTCCTGGTCAAGAAGAAGCAACTTGATCTTTTGATCGAATACTTGCGTCGGGTATTCAACTTCTGCTTCTTTTGTGTTTTCGAAAGTGATTCGATTCACGAACTTACACGAAAATGTCCTGGTGGACATTTGCGCCGACCCCGAAGCACACTTTCGTCTTCGGCAAAGGCTGTCGCGAGAGCAAGTGCCAATGGAGAGCCATTCCCAGGCAAGAAGCGAGGTGAAGGCGCAGAAGAAGCCGAGGGCGAGCTTACCGAAGGTGAAAAGAAGTTCCGCAATGCTTCCAACAAGACGGAGCAACAGCTTCTCCGGGCATTCAACTGGGTTAAGACATTCGAAGACAAGCTCACCCAGATTCTGGACCCCCAATCTGTAGATATCCGAAAGCTGGGTGGCCGCCCTGCGGATGAGGCCGTCGACGAAGAGCTTCTCAAACACGTGAAGCAAGAGGATGAACATAAGTGGCGATGCAAGGCTCCGGAGTGCTCCAAGTTGTTCAAGGAAGAACACTTCTGGCGCAAGCACGTGGAGAAGCGTCATGGCGATTGGCTCGATAACTTGAAACAAGAGGTACCTCATATTCCATCGATAAATCGCCACACTTTACTGACACGAAATGTTTAGTTCGAGCTCATCAACGCCTACGTGATGGACCCATCACACATTGCACCATCCAGAACTGATGCAAACTCAAATGGTCATTTCCCGCCATCCAATGGCCAGTCCAGCAGCGGAACACCCCGTGGTTTCAACCTACAGAACTTTACCATGAATGGCATGATGGGCATGCCCGGTTTCCCTATGGGTCCGGGCCAATTCTCCCCTATGTTTGCAAATATGCAATCTGGCGGATGGAACCCCATGGGCGGCGATGAACGCCCCGGGGGCCCTATTCGCCGAGGAGGTATGGGTGGTGGCCGTGGCCAATATCGTTCTGGTCCTTATGATCGTCGGGGCGGTAATCGTTTCGACGGTGGACGTAACCGAAACGGCGGATCACGTTGGGGTGACGGTGCTGGAGGAGCAACGGGAGGTCCCCGTGAGGCTGTCCAGGGCCGAAGCCTCAAGAGTTATGAAGACCTGGACCAAGTTTCAGGTGGCGGAAGTGGTGAGCTCAATTACTAAGCTGCCAAGATGCTATCCTCGTCGAAAGCAAGGCGAGTTGGACGCTTTGGAGTTTATTGCTTTTCTTAATATCAACCGACAACTAGCACCTGGATTATGGGAAGGATGCTGTCTAGATTTCATGTATCATACTCACACAAGTCGCTTCAAGATAGTCTGCTCAACGGATAGGTAGTCCAGAAAATAGCAGTTATGAACAGAATGCTTGTTATCTAAATTCCAACCTTATCACCAAGCTACATACTATGTACCTAATGATTGAACTCTCGGTGAGCCTCGGTGAAGATAAGCTAGCGAGAAAGATGGAGACCACTTTGACTCTGCTCTGGCCAATGACATGTCGCGATAAGATATTTTCGCGACCACACATCCCCACCGCCCACCTTTTTTTTCTGCCCATAGACTCGTCCAACTCTACCACTGTGAACCTCCATATTCAGTAGTCGTGTCTTCCAAATCGCAAAGATGGGACTCCTCGCAGAGAACAAGACGTAAGATACCGATGCTCCAATGAAGCTCTTGTACAGCATGGGCTAACTCATCGCAGTCGACGAAAGATCAACAAGGATCCCAATAATACAAAATGGACTAAAGATACGAATACTTTCGGACAGAAGATCTTGCGCGCTCAGGGCTGGCAACCGGGTCAGTTTCTTGGAGCTCAGGATGCGCCGCATTCGGAACTACACACGGCCGCCAACGCCTCCTACATTCGCGTCGTTCTCAAAGATGACATGAAGGGATTGGGGTTCAGCAAGTCCAAGGAGGACGAGGTCACTGGTCTGGATGTGTTCCAAGATCTGCTCAGCCGACTCAACGGAAAGACGGACGATGCTATCGAAGAGGATCAACAAGCGCGACTCGCTGTCAAGACGCACCACTTTGTCGAACAACGATACGGAGCCATGAAATTCGTTTACGGTGGTCTGCTGGTGGGCGATGAGATGAAGGGAGTGGAAGATACAACGACCGAGAAAACAACAGAGACAAGCCCCGACGAGGATGTAGCCATGGAGTCTGGCCCTGCACCAAAGGAATCCAAGAAGGAGAAGAAGTCCAAGAAGAGAAAAGCCAGTGAGGACGAAGAGGAGGAATCTTCCAGCCGAGAATCCGATTCGAAGAGCAAGAAGAGACGCAAAGAGGAGCGCAAGCTAAAGGAGAGCGACACCGACGACGCCAAGGCCAAGAAGAAGAAGGAGAAGAAAGAAAAGAAGGAAAAGTCTCGCAAGAAGTCCACAGAGGGGACCGACGACGAAGGCGGCGAGGAGAGCTCCAAGAAGCGAAAGTCCAAGTCCAAGGATAAGAGCCGGTCTCCCGAGGACGAGGTTGAGGACAAGTTGAAGGAGAAGAAGTCCAAAAAGGAGAAGAAGGAGAAGAAGAAGCGCAGAAAGGAGGAAGCAGCATCAGAATCTACAAGCACATCCGTCACCCAAGAGTCTACACCCGCGGCATCAGTATCTGGAACAGGATCGACAACACCATCTGGCACATCAACACCTCGAGGTAGCAGGAACTTTGTGCGGTCACGATTTATTGCGCAGAAGCGACAGGCTGTGCTGGACACCAAGGCACTGAACCAGGTTCGTACAGCCACTTTGTGAATATTGACTTCTTGCTAATGATTGATAGATTTTCATGGTCAAGGCTTAGATTATGAGGATTTCAACAGGTTGTTGGAATACAACATTTAAAAGCATCTAGATGGATATATAGATCAAGGTTGTCGGGTATGCAATTGCATACGGCATTGTTGCAAAAAGGCGTCGGGTTGTATGGTAATGTTAGAAGCACCTATCGTATTTTGGAGCAGTTGAATTATGTGTCTCAGTTATAAATCTGCGAGCGTGCTGCAGTCAGTTGGCATGGTTTGAAGAGTAATAAGTGAGCTCGAGCATATGCGGAAAGCACCAGCGCAAGAACCTTATGGGATAATTTCTCCCCTTGCGGCATGCAGTCTGTTTCATCACATTTGGAGATATGAGTAAGTTGGGTCACATTATTGATTCTGCTGTGCTACTCCAACACCAAAGCTGGCTTTCGCATCAACTCCATGGACAAACTACCAATCGGAACATAAAAAGAAACAATGCACAAGGGGCACAAACACCCTGCAATCCACCATCATGACACTATAATACACCGGACAATGCCTTTGATTCGTCATATAACTTTTCATTTATTTGCGTTCTTGCCAAAGTTGCTACAATGTTTGTATCAGTATAAGAATCGAACGTTTATGTGACGATGGTGACGTACTTGTGGAAGAACTGGCTGAACAAGCCGCCCTTCACCTGTTGGTCTGACATACTCGCACGACGGGCAGCATTGGCATCGCCGGCTCGCTTCTGTTCGCTGAGACTGGCGAAGGCTGGCATGAAGCCTGAGCTCTGTTGGTGAAGCGTCTTAGTAAAAAGGTGCGGGAATGGTATAAGAGGGAACGTACTCGGCGACGGCCGCTAACGTTGCCAGTGGGAGCAGTCTGGGGAGCACCGGAATCCATGTTGAAGTTTGTTTAAGGGTTTATAGGTGTAGATGGTCAGGTTATAGCTGGATCTGGATGTCTTGGTGGTGAATCGATTGAGCGTAGGTAGTGTACTTCAGAGACGAGAAGAGTCAAGGCTCAGATGGGGGAGCAGCCGAGTTTATATCTTATGAGAGGGGAGATCAGACCAGCTTCCGCCGATCCCTTGAACTTCTCTCCTCCCCTCGACCTTACTTGCAGCAAAGGGTAAGAACGAGTGCTACCTACTTGAGCTAGGGATGTCTCGACCAAGCCAGGGCTTGATCTCGCGTGCCACGGGAAGGAAGTCAATCACCCATCATCACCATCATGAGCTGACCAATAGACACACCAATGCATAAGCTTTTGCCGGACATCCCATCCAAACGTGCTGGCCATCCTTTTTCGAGCATTAGCCAACCAGACAATGACAAAAGTGGCGTCCCTGTTCGCCTCTGTTTCACTGTACAGTAATGCGTACGACACTTCCCCAGCGACTTATCATGACCAACCAGGACGTTTCGATCGCCAGACATTGGAGCATGTTCTCTAGGAATCTCGTGGAGAATTTCAAGGGAGACAAAATGGTGAAACGATGGGCACATATCTCGCTTGAGAAGTGAGCATCATAGCTCTGATCCCTTAACTAAGACGCTGATCCTTCCCCCCAAATCCAAACGCGGAGAACCTGGCACTGGGAGGTCTTCTCAGTGCCTCAAAGCAGAGCTGACAGAGGTCACACCACCTTCAACTTGGCAGGGGAATTACAAACACCAGTAACTTTACACGGGGGAAGGACGCCACGGGCGTTTGCCCTTCCCAGTCCGCAACCGAACATGCATATGCCAATGCTTGCAGCGTTGCATTCTACAAAGTTCATGAGTATCAATTGCCCGCTTTGAGCTGCTTGCAACTCCTCCAAGGGCAGGGTGATATGATGTTGTGAAAGATACAAAGGTACCTAGCTCACGCGGCAGGTTCCATAGAGAGATACGATAGCCGTGAGGAATACAGACGTCAAAGTGGTCTTTGGATCTCAATGACGAAGTCTGAAGTGGATGCAGCCGTGCAGACACGCGAGGCGGGGCTCAAGGGACGTGGGGCCGATCTGAATGTTCGGCGCTGTGGGGCCAGCAAAGGAAGGTGCCGAAAGCGGGGACTCACTCAGACTTGCAATGTCATGTAATTCACTTTACATGAACAAGTAGACAAGAAACAAGCTGACAACCAACACCGATATCATCCTCTTACGCTAAAATATGGGCTCAACTGCCGAAAGACGTCAGGATTCAGGGTCCAACTGTCGTGTGCGTAATCAAACGTCAACGACGTCAAAGGTTTCTTTACTTGTGGGGCAATCTCCAAGACAAACCTCCCTGACGACACGACTCCATCTTAAACCTCGATTCCCGTCTCTAGTCAGGGTCCCTCCTCATCAGTCATCATCTCACCAGGGACCCCTATTCGCAGATCTAGATCCAGACCCATGCTTAAACAATTTTTTTCAGTTTGTTTCTTATTTCGTCTAGTCATGATACCATCAGCTGCGACAGGCTCTCTAGATACCCTCTTCTATCACCCAACAAATGCCATACGTATCTTTCTCTTTTTTCTTCTCTTTTTACCTCACATGTATCCATAGAAAACTTTTACTCCTTCTCTAATCTCACTGCAGGGTTCCTCTCGATAAAGTTGAGATCAACCTTGTGGCCCAAGAGTTCTCGGATGTTGGAGATCTTGTACTTGATCATAGTTGGTCGCTCCAGGGACAAACCCCAGCCAAACACTCGCATATCCTTGGGTAGACCCATGGGCTCCAACATCTCAGGTCGGAACATACCACTGTTTCCAATCTCCACCAGCTTGCCCAGGCCCTCGTGGTAGCTGAAGATCTCCATACTGGGCTCAGTGTAAGGATTGTAGGCAGGCTTGAACTTGAGATTGGTGATGCCCATCTTGGCGAAGAAGACCTCCATGAACTCCATCAGACCACCCAGCGTGAGTCCGTAGTCGGCAATAACACCCTCAACCTGGTGGAACTCGGCCAAATGGGTTGCGTCCACTGTCTCGTTTCGGAAAACTCTATCAATAGAGAAGTATCGTGCGGGAGGTGGGAGGCCATCGGGTCCCTTCTGCGCTGCTAGCTTGTACAGCATAGCTGTTGAGATGGCAGTGGTGTGGGTTCGGAGCACCAGCCTCTTGGTCTCCTCCGGTGACCAGGGGTATCTATAGCCGATTGATCCAAACTTGCCGTTCTGGTGCACCTGCTTGATGTTCTCCCAGTACTCCTCGGTGTTCTGCCCCTCCTCTGATCGCGGCGCGTCGCCAACCTTGGGGTCCGAGATGTAGAAGGTGTCCTGAAGATCACGGGCGGGGTGCTGCTGAGGCACGAACAGGGCGTCGAAGTTCCAGAAACCAGTCTCAACGAACTTGTTGGTGGGCATCTCCTCGAAACCCATCTCGAAGAAAATCTGTCGGAATTCGTGTCGGACCTTGTTCAGGGGGTGAAGTGCGCCGGCATTTTGATCCGCACCGAGAGCCTTGAAGTTGTAGGGCTTGAAGTTGGCAGTCTTCCATGATCCAGACGCAATCATGTCGGCTGTCAGATCGGTCTCCTCCTTCTGAATCTCCAGGGCAAACTTGGGGCCCTTCTCCATCGAGAAGCTGATAACCTTTTGCATCTTGATCAGTTTTCGCTTTCGGAGGTCGGTCAAGATCTTGGGTTCGGCGGTTCGGGTCTCCTTGATCTTCTGGAGCTGCGCTCGGGTGACATCTTCGATCGACTCAGCCTGTTACTTTAGGTTAGCCACCAACTCGTCCCAAATTTGATATACAGGATTCATGAGTTCTACGTACAGTGGCGACCAGCTTGCCGTCGGCACTCTTCTTAATCCACTTCTCCTTGAAAGCCTTGCCCTGTCCAACCTTGGTTACTGTCTTGTCGCCGATGGCCTTCTCAAGGTCCTGGATCGACAACCCCTCCACAGCATTTCGCAGCGCCTCAAAAACACGCGCCTCATGACTACCGTGCTCAGCAATTTGCTCCGCCTCGGGCTCAAGAATAGCCTCTTCTTTGTCAATTGTCTCGTAGGCGATCATGGATCGGGAAGCCAGACGGTCGAGGGCAGCCTTGATATCTTGGAAGGCGATGGCGGGGAAGGCCTCTGAGGAGAGCAGGGGACTCTTTTCCGAGAGGGCCTGAAGGATCTGGGAGGTGAGATCCCCCGAGGGGGCAGAGCTTGAGGTTGTCATGATGGCGGACTTGTCGGGTTGTGAGGAGCCAAGACGAAGTCGTGGGATCGCTCTTTGGTTGTCGTTGTTCGTCTGAGTCACGGCGGGCAGAAATTATTTGGGCCGTTGGAGTGCTGCATTGCCCACCACTCGAGTCCGATGGCGGGGTACTCTGGCAGGTTGGTACTTGTGCTGAGGTACCTGTCCCGCCATTTCCGGACCTTTCTTTATCCGGACCTACATGCGTCTGCCGGTACATCTAAGCCCTGTTACGGATAATCCCTGCTATCTTATCATGGCGTCTCAAGTCGCCTCATGCTCCAGCAAGTCCCTTCCATCCTCTCGAGACTGTTGTAGTCCATGTCTTGAATTCTGATCGCTAGTCGATATTGCCCTGTTATATACCCTTTATCTCCCTTGGACGGTTCTCTGCCACAGCCATACTCCCCTCGCGAAAACCTCATGGTCCACACGTGCTTCTCCTGAGCTGCCACCCTGCTCATGCAGAACTAGCTCCCCTACAGATGCAGATGCAGATGACGATACTCGAGAATGAGCGATGATGCCTCGCCGAGCTCTACGGCGCCGAACGATGTCTCCCCGGCCGATCCAGCCAATGCTTCGTCCGGCAGCCGTGTCACATGGAGTCTACCACGCCAACAGTCGAGGTCAACTCGATCGCGTGCCCAGTCGCACTCTCAGCGTCGCAAGAAGAAGAAGAGCAGGAAGAAACGCAATCCTGGTTTAGCGAGAAAGTTGGAGTTTGTCACACATTTGCTCAAGAGTCTTGATACCCTGGTTTTTGCGGAGTTAAGTGCGCTGTACTATATGGAGTATGTTGGACTACTCACCCCGTCCTCTCGAATTGCGCTTACCAATGATGACTCCTAGGTGCTCAATGTTTCGATTCATCCTAAGATCTGTTGGCCAGTACTTGTATCTCACGCCAAAGGATGAATCTTTTCCTTTTCTAATGCCTGCGAGTCCCATACATGTCTGTCTGGTTCTCATTCCCAATATCATCTGCATACTTCTGCATATCTTTCTTTCTCTGCCAGTCGGTCCAGATTATCATCGAGGTTATATGCACGGTGGTCTGGTCATCGACTTCATAGGCCAGAAGCCTCCAACATCTCGGGTTTATTATGTTTTGGCAGATGCCATGATACTTGCCGTTCAATGTCTAATGTTGACGGTACATACTGAACGGGAGAGGCTTCGAGTGATTCTAAAGACCTTCCGTCCCATGGTACCTGATGTGGCTCAGGAGATGGCTCCCACTATAGAAGACTTGGATGCGGAGGAGCGTGGTATATCTAGGGACATGCCTGGCACATTACCAGCCGACGAGGAGAACGGGATCGAGTTGCAACCCTTACAACGTGTCAGTACAACTGAAGAGACCAACTCGACATCGGGAGAGTCAGAACCGTCAACCAGGGAACCGCTTATTGATGAGCCGACACGGTCACAACTGTCTGATGTGCTGAGTTCTGGAAATGCAGTCATCGGCGAATATCATGTTCTTCACTCGCTACACAATGCGGCGTTGAACATTGAGAGAACAGCTGCATATTCGCTCCGTACAATTGGCTACGGAGCAACTATGGCTTCTATCGAAGCCCGGAGGCGAGCCCTTAATATGTCGGCTCGAACAGCCCAGAACGATAGACAATAACATCATATTAGCGAATTTGAAATCAATGCGTTGCATACGAATTTGAACTAGGAATGAATTAGTCTGTGCTTTTACGCTATCTTTCTTCCAACATTGCCAACGCCAGTACCCTTAACAGAAACAATGATATCATTCGTATCATCCCCGACATCTCTCATCCCCCAACTGCTTGCGCCAAAGGTCCTCAAATCTCTCGCGAGCTTGACCATCTCCTCGTTTGCAAGCACTTCTCTGCCGATTCTGAGACGACCAACATCCTCGGAACCCATAGCCATCAGGATAAGCATGGTCTTTGCTGAAACTTGTGTAGCACAACCTCCCTGAGCTATGTTCTCAAGCAACTGGAAAGCACATCGCTTTCCAATATCCTCAGGGACAACACCACCCTGAGATGGGACAACCACATCTGCCGAGTAGAGAATGCCGACAGCGCTGGACTCAGCGACTAAGCTGAGACCGAATCCTATTCCAAGCCGTCTCTTGCTTCCCGCCTTATCGCCTGTGGGCACAAGTGGTGCTTGGTCGTACTGCGCAGCGATATGAATGTCGGACACCAAAGGGTTTAGGATCTCTCGTGCTGAATGGATCATACGGGCGTTGTTGGAGGCAGATACACCAGTGCAGTATGCGACACCGCGAATGCGCTTTATCCGACCGGGGCTTCGGTTAAGATGCAGGGTCTTTGGTAGTCGAACTTGACTTGCGAATCGCAGCTCGACACACCCGCCACCACCCTTTCCACCAGGTCCAGCGCATGATCGTTGAAGTACCCTAAGCTCTATCCGCGCGGGAGGGATGCCAAAAAGGGCAAAAAGAGGGAGGATGGCAGTTCGGAAGGAATCGACCGAGATGTCGCCTGTCTCGGTGGATGATGTGATAACACCGGGGCCGGTGAATCGGACATTCATATGCGCTTTGGAGAAGGGCGCCAATAGACAAAGAGGCATAAGGAAGTAGGTGACGCCGCGGGTGTTGTTGACGGAGATGTTGTGCTCAATAACATCTCCATCAGAAGCGCCAAATCCAGCGATAGTTCCGGTAATCAGACCAGGGTGATATGTGATGGTTGTACCGGTGTAGGAAATTTGCATCGAGCTGCCATTGGTGACAGCTTCGAGCAGGCGCAGGAAAGAAATCTCATGGGGAGCGAGACCAGGATTCGTTGGTGATGTGCTTCTGATCTTGGAAATATGAATAGGTCGACCGGTCAGCGTCGATAGAATCAGACGCTGCGTAAAGGACCGGTGTCCTGTAAATCGGAGGAATTCTGGCGTCGAATTCGACATTTTGCTGCTCTTCGGGGGTATCTTTGGAGTCGCAATATTTCCAGCTCGCCGCTGAGTAACAGACAAAAATTAATTTTCTGCCACTGGAAAAGTTATCTATGTGGCCTGAAACGGAAGGCGGTGAGACAGGCCTCTCAAAATCTTCCTGTAAGTGGACGAAGTCTTATCGATAACCTCTGAAAAAGGTTCAGCATCAGTATCATCAAAGATTCAACTTCATATTGGCACCTTATGTGTTGAGGATGGCGGGCCGACCGCTTATACGCGAGCTACGAAGTAGCAATGAGACGATATGTCGTTCTTGTCGGTTGGCACTTCGACAGCGGCCGACACAACCACGAATAATAGCATCATACAGCACCAAAACTACCGCGCAACAATCGGTTGATGATGCAGTTACACGAAAGCCCAGCAGATTCGAGATCCAGAAGTACATCGACCGGATCAAATCTCTTCGGAATCAAAAAAAGGACACCAACGAGTCTTTCAGCGTGCGATTCTTCGAGCAAGACAAGGATAAGAGAACGGAACTTTCTGGAGAGGATGCTTTTGGCGCATCACTCAGCGAAGTGGATACGTCAGGCTTGAAGGACGCTCTACTAGAAATCAAGGACGATATTGGCGGAAATGCCGAAAAAGCAGCTTTTCAAGATGTCGTCGATCAACTGGGCACCGAATGGCAGAAAATGAAGACGGCAGACGACCTCGAGAGAATCATCGCCAAACTGGACGCCTATACCACAGCGATTGATGAAGAGATTGATAAAACTGGCGCCGATCTGCCCAGAGAGTTGTTGGAGAAATTAGATTCGGAGCTTCCAGGATTACCTGAACTGGGAACGCTGGGCTCTCGAATAACGTTCCCTCAGATTCCAGAAAAGCCGTGGACGATCAATCAGCGCAAAAAGATCGCTCGTCTCAATACGGCATTATCCATGATCGCCAGAAACCATCGCCGAGGCATCAAGCTTACAACGAAGACTGTGCAGGGGGTGTTCAAGGCATATCATTCGGCCAGACTATCTCTAGCCCACGGCTGGAGTCAGGTTCCTCTTGAAGTTTGGGATCTGCTATGGAAAGTATTATCCGCCGATGAATCTGTCAATATTCATCGTCTCTCACATATTGCACTTCTCGCTCGCGATATGAGTGAGGCCAATGTTACTATGAACCCTGCCCAGCAGCTCTTGACGATCGAGGCGGTGTTTGTCGATGGGTGGGAGTCAAAGGCGATCGAGAACTGGAAGCGATGTATGGGCACGCTTGGTGACGAGAATGCCGAGACCTTTCAGGAGTTCTGGGAGCTCGGAGTGAGGATGTATTGCCGAACAGGAGACTTGGAACAGGCACAGCGAGCCATCAACAAACTCATTGAGAAACAATCGGATCCTCGTATTCTAATGCCCTTTATTCGGACATGGTCTGAGCTGGGCACGGAAGAGGGCCAGGAGAAGGCATGGGATGCCTACCGCCATCTCCGCGAGCTTCTTGGAGAAGATATGAAGCTCGCCGACTATGACCAAGTCATATCCTACTTCTTAACGACGCACCAGACCGAAAACGCTTTATATGCTTTCGTTGACATGATGAGCGACGGAAAGATCGATCTGAAGAAGCAAAAGTACATGCCATCAGTCGTGGCCAACAAATTCTTCTTTGGAAAGTGGTTGAAGAGACTGATCGGCGCGGGCGACCTAAATGGAGCCTCCAGTGTCGTGGAGTTTATGGGTAAGCGAGGTATTGAGCCCGCCCCCATTCAACTGAACGGTCTTATTGCGGCCTACCAACGAGCCGGAGGCGCTGAGGGCCTCGAGAAGGCGGATGAGATGGCATGGGGCATGATTGATGCCCGGATCGAATTCGTCAAGGCTCGAGGAAGCGACACAACCCCGCAAGATGAATCCCCAAAGAAAGACAACACACTACATCTACCACGGGCCACTCTAGAGACATTCTCATTATTGGCGGAGAACTATCGCCTGAGGGACTTACACGATCGCCTCTTGATGCTCTGGGAGGCCTTCCGCGAAGCTGAGATGAAGGCCGACTCTTTCGTCATCAACCAGCTTCTCGAATCTTACATCCAAGCAGGACAGTCAAAAGAAGCCTTGGACTTGTATCAGACACTCGTGGTTGAAAAGGGCGTCGAGCCTGACCCCTATACTTTCAGCGCATTATGGAAGACTCTCGCCATCAACCGCCTGCACATCTCAGCTGGCCATGTTCCTAATCAGGCTGAGCCCACTCGTGCCATGTTTGCTGAGACAGTCAAGTTCAAGCATGTCTTCCAACCTGACGGCATGGATGGTCAGATCGCCCGCAAGATTATCCATACCTTTCGTCGCATCAAGGATAATGCAGGTCTTGTCGTGGCTCTGTCGGCTCTCCGCGACGTGTTTGGCTTCCTCCCTCCCGAGATGCTCGTTCTCGAGATGATCCTGGAGACCACCAAGTTGTCATGGAACTCACCGGCTCATCGACGCCGGCTCATGAACGCCAAGCGAGACCTCGATCGTAGCCTTCTCACTTGGGCGGAGGGCGATGCCTCTCGCCTGGAAGGTGATCGTCGCGGCGAAGCTCTTTTGGAATACCTACAACAACACTATTGGCCCAGTGGGGGCGATGGCACCTTGAAGAGAAAGTTGTTGAAGGAGGCTGCAGAACAGATGGGAGTGTACGATGTGTTTCAAAAAGGGGCAAAGCAGTAAAAGAAGGAAACGTTGACGACCAAGGCTTGGGATATGTCTCAATCTGTTCGACTCATGTATAATAGCATAAAAGGGTCTAACCACGCCCACTGTACCTTTGTATACTAGACAGCGTGAAGAAGCGCTCATCTGAATTTAGTCTTATAAGACCTAACCATTTGACCAAACGCGAGGTACCTTCTTGGAATCCAAGTTAGATACTCTAAATCATATAGTCTTACACTCCCCCTTAAGCCTAGGATAGATATACTATATGCTAGCTTCGTCTTATCAGGCTGACCTTCACAGAGGTTTTATCAATCTTGCATTTGCCTATATAACCATAAGTAATCGAGCCTACGAGCGATAGGGAGGCAGCAGAAACATATGTGTCGCATATACCATGCGCATTTTGAATGATGCCCGAATTATCCCCTCATATGATTGATTCAAGTATCAATCTCCATTCCATCATCGTCATCCTCCCGTCGGCGCTTAACACTCACGCGGATGTTGAGCTTTGTAAACAGAAGAATAGGGAAGGTTAAAGAAAAGGGGATTTTGATACGCTCAGCCTGATGCCTATGCAAATATTAGGCTTTGGAAACCGAGGAGGAAGAGAGGTTGAAGGAGAGGATCATCACTTTACCCAAGAGAAGAGGATGAATCAGAGACACATAGTTTTACCGAAGCTACCCAATGGCCAATATATATTGTGTTTTGACTTACTTTCACCTTTTCAACTTTACTCCTTTTACATCATCATTACCTCTCACGGTGACCTCTTCTCCCCTTTCAATATGAATGCACTTCAGTTTTCAACGCTTGCTATTCGCATGAGCTCACACCAAGCGTATCACTCTAAACATGGCGGAAGAACTCAACTGGGCATTCAATACCTCAGGGGTTGTCTATGATACAAACAATCCCTTACGAAAGAAGCACCAAGTTATTTGGGTCTAATGTTAAATATAGAAAGAGTGCATCATGACTTTAGGGTAATATCTTAGACTAACCTTTTCAGATACGAAGAGTATATCATAACTTTAGGTAATAGCTTAGTCTAATTTTTTAAATGTATGAAGAGCATATCATAGCTTTAGGGTAACAGCTCAGACTTGTAAGACTGCATGGTCCAGAGTACTACCTAAGAAGGTGCCTTCGCTTTTAGTTAAGTGATTAGATCTTAGAGGTTATGAGCCCGAGCCTTTAGTATGATACGTGCTCTCTTTTCATTTGGTATTGATAATATTTAATCAAATGGGATTCTTCGCAACCCTTGATCTGCGCCTCTCTTCTTCATCTCCTGAGCAGCAGCGATACTGCTGGGAACTTTGATACCACAGCAGTCACCCCACCCTTTACCGTCGTGAGCCTTACCAGTGTGATCATGGCCCTCATGTGGATCATGTTCTGTATCCTCATCATCTCCTGCACCCGTGTCCTCACTCATGTCATCAGCCGCTGGCACCAAAGATCCAAAGAGAAAGTGCTGCATGACGGGTAGTTTGCCCAAGACTTCAGCGACAAACATGCGGCGCATACCGCCATCAATCTTTGTCCATGATCTCGCCGATGAGATGTCGTCAAGCATGGGACTGTGCCATCTCAGACCCTTGACGGTTTTTGTGCTGTTGACAAAGCTAACCTGACCAAGATACATGTAGTCGTGGCCAAACTCTTCCAAAGTCAAGTCTTGGTGAATAGCTCTAGGCGTAATGTAGGGGTGATGCAAAAGCTGTGCGGCACCAAAAAGGAAAGGGAGAAATTGGTAATCGTCGAGTCCCCAGACACCATGTGATCCTGCAGGCTCAAGATAATAGGTCATCTGGATAACACGCATCACCTCAAGATATCGCACGAATACCCGGAGGACGATGGGCTTGAAGTCGGATTGCTTCAACAGACCCAGTTGGTAGAGACAGAGGAGCCAGATCATAAAGTTCAGCTCGTGTCCAGACCCGTAGTCGATTCGGCTTCCATTACCGAAAGATTGACAGAAGTATGTAGAAAGCTCGGCGATAGCGCCTTCGTCTTGTACGCCGATTTCTCGATGCCAGGCAGCACTGTTGGTCTGCGCAAGCTCGAGAAGGCCGCGAAACGCCTTGTTACCGAACCGTGAGCCACCTTGTTCGTTTGGAGGTGACTTCGCGACCAGTTGCTCTGTCTCATCGAGGATATGTAGAATGGTCTTGATGGGGCCGCTCAAGTTGGCGTCTCGGACCGAAGAGTTGGGTGTGTCGACCACGGACTCTGCTAGTCCAAAGACCCAGGCTGTTATGAGCTGGCATGTTGGCGATGACAGAAATATATCGTGGTCTTTCTTTGACAATATTCTTCGCGATGGTGTTTTGAAAGTCCAGTCGGATGTATCGGGTGGCGTTGGCAAGGAGGGCGTCTCGGGGATTGGTGTAGGGTTGGAGGGAGCTGAGCGTCGCTTTCGAGGTTCGAGCTTCGGAAGTCGGTCTTTAAGATTTGGTATCGATGGTGCTGCACCTTGGGATGGTAGGGATTGAGTAGAAGCCTGTGAGTCCATCGCGTGAAAAGTTGATGTATTGTTAATAGGTATATGCAGCGTAGAAGTTAGAGAGTATCGAGAAGGGCTGCATGTCATAAGTTGTGGATCCATGATTGGCAGGTACAGGTAGCTTTCGGATTGCCCCACTATCAAGAACTAACCTCCAGTCATGAGCAAACAAACTCATGTACCAGCAACTCTCAGAACTTTTTCTCTTTCTGAATTCTACAATAATTTATTTTATACACCGTGAGTAACCTCACACTCAGATTAACCAATCGCAGCCTCTATTTTTCTTCTTGTCACTGCGTTAAGTGCCGTGAGCAGAGCGAGGTTAGACAACCTTGAACCCAAGAAAATTTCCCAGCCTTAGACGTCTATATCGTCCCAAGGAAGACCAACGACAATGTCTCCCTCAACCGAACCTACAGCAGAGCTGTCGCATCTCGCCAAGGCTGACGGCTCTGCAACATTCTCATACGGAGGATATGCTGTGATAGCCGCAGTAAACGGCCCCGTCGAGGCCCAAAGACGGGATGAGAATGCGTTTGAGGCTCTGGTGGACGTCATTGTTCGTCCTGCCGCTGGTGTAGGAGGTGAGATCCCCGACATGTTCCGTCACAGAATATCATTTTCTTATGCGCGTTGCAACAGGAACCCGCGAGAGGCAGCTTGAGTCGATTATGCAGACAGCACTTAGGCAACTCATCCCTGTGAGAGACTATCCTCGGTGTGTGATCCAGATCACTCTCCAGGTCGCAGAGACACCTGAGAATGCATACGTCAACGCGAAACTGGTCCAGGCACAACTGGTAAGCTTGATGTCAAACTTCAGCGGTATCGATAAGCTAATGCTCGCCGCAGAACCTCCCAATCATTCCTGCGCTTCTTCACTCGGCTATTCTTGGACTTCTCAGCGCCGCCATCCCTCTCAAGGCCATTGGTGCAGCAACTCTTCTTGCTATTCCAGAGGAGGAGGGCAAAGGCATAATCATAGATCCAAGCGCCGTCGATATTGATCATGCTAAGTCTGTCCACGTCCTTGGTTTCACTTCTCACAATGAGTTGCTGTTATCGGAGAACGAGGGTGCTTTTACTCCCGCCGAATGGACAAAGATCCTTCAACTTGGACAACGTATATGCTGCGAACATCAACAGCCTGGTTACGACACAGCCATGTCCGGTGATGACATTGAATCAAAGAGCATGAAACAGTTTATCCGCTCCGTCATGGAAGCCAAGGTGGAGGAGGATCTGTACTGGAAATGATACACCAAACCAAGTGCATGATTTCCTGCCCGTTGCCTCCAACATGCATCCACCGCCAAGATGATAATCAAACTGCCATCTAGGTGCCTAGCTACGGAGGGCTTACCAACCGATGAATCTCAATGCCAGCACGTGGCGAAGGCTTACCGCATTTTTGAGGCCTGCTTCGATCCGATCCCGAGAAAGAGGGTCAAACCCTTAACGATCAAAACGAATCTTGTTCTATAGTAGCATTCAAACTGCCAAGTCTAATTGGCATAGTCTCGGAACTATCTTATCCGAGCTGCTATGGATAAGCCCTGGATAGAGGGCTCCTCAGTGGACGAGCTCCTGGCTATGGTGTTTCACCACGGCATCAGAAATTGTGTGGGCGGTCTCAGGCCGATTTGGGGGTTTGCATGTGTTCGCCAAGAATCAAAGATACCATTGAAATTTACACCGAATTGAGATCACGTATTTTCGAGATGGTGATTTTGGCTGCTGGTTGGCTATCGCAACTTTGACAATGTGATGCGGATTTATGCTGTCTGGCAGGGAGCCAACAAACACTAGGGTTTGCATTAAGCAATTGTCCTACGGATACTGTCCAGTGAAATGCGACATTTTTAGTAGGACGTAGCTTATGCCTAGTAAATGCGCTCAACTGTATGCCTGAGTTTCTGAGTCTCCCCAAGATTAAGTTGAAGTTAGGAGAAGCTGAGACGAATTGCCACGCGCCTCGCCCCTCGGTGTCACATTGGCCATCGCCATCAAGATTGCACTAACATACATATGTACTGTATTTAGCAAACAGTCTGCTATCGATCGATCTTGGCGCCATGAATAGTGATACCTAGTGTCACAATCGCTAAAAGGTTTATCACAACTGAGGTTACAACCGTATAAGCTCGGGTCCCGAGTCCAAGATCTACAACAGGAAGCTCCAGAAGACAAAGACAAATGTGAGAATCGAGATAGTGAACGGGGGCTGAAGAAGAGTCCAGGCCAAAATCCTAAACATTTGACGATTTGCATTGCTGTTGGATCAGAGACGATTAAGCCACTGCAGCCACAGAGAGAGCATTGGGCACTAGGGAGACAGCATGAGAAGCAACAAACTGGGGAAATCTGCAACGACCCTGAACCGTTCCAAAGCCAATGTCCACTTGACAACTGTTAGATCCACCTTCCGCGCACGGATATAGCAGAGGAGGATGATAAGTGGTCCAGTTGAGTTGAGTAGCCGCGGCTATAGTGACCCGTTGACTTATGAGGATCCATACAACAATAACAACTTGTATATGATATGATTGCTAAATTCTTAATACCACTTATTAAGGGATTGCCTATGTTACCTCTCCTGCCCACTTGAAGCTAGTCTAGCTAGTATATACTACTTCATAATTCGCTTAGTCTATAACCACCGAGTTAGGTCCATAGCAGTTAAAGAGAAGTGCAACATGGTTTCCAATCGACGTCTCAACTGGCGCTAGACGAAAAAAGATTTTGTGACAAGGAGTTATAGGCTGAGAAAGGGGGTACCAGGGTCGATCCTCCAGTTGAATCCCCAAAGCTGGTCCCTGGGGCTAAAACACAGGGGATGGATGGAAGTTTTGTAACTCGCGATCTTCGAAAGGAAAAGAAAGGCACATAGAGTATTAAAGCAACCCGGGGCACTCTGCAATTCCTGGATTCCGTAGCCGGCCTCAACACTCTCTTTCGAGCACTCACCCCCTTTCTTTACATTGATTGTAATCAAGCGTTCTGCCAACCAAAGACTCTGTGAGTCTCGTGCAAAATCGCCCACTTTATTTTTTTCATCTTTTGCCTCTCGCTTACGGCCTCTTCTTATCTGCTCTTTTTTTTGTCACCGACTCCTATTGGCGCCAAGTAATTTTACCTTTTTTGGTTCTCATCTTTGTATAATACGCCAACCTATCTTCTTCGCTGGTCGTTGAAATCCTGTATCACATCCTTTGTGGCTTGCAGCAGCTTGAACTGGTGGCCGTCTTGTGTTACATCTGCACACTGCAGCCAAAGGAGATATAGATCCCCGGATCCTTGTCTTGCTTTTTAGCCTCTTTCCGGATTTCCGATTGCTTTTCCAGAGGGTTCTTGTTTTGTCTTGAACTTGGCTTGATCGACAGCCGAAGATCAACCAACAACAACTACAACAACTGCAACTCGATTTCGTATAATCCAGTCTCTTGGTGCTCGATACCAGCTGCTCACATCACTCATCCACGTGCATCTTGTTGCTGCGGCTAAATACACTCATCACAACCACCACCAATAGCGGCGAGTCCCTCCCGCCCGGCTCGGCTCTTGCGTCCTAGAAGCCATCGACATCCCTGGTGCATTTCCACGAGTGGGTGTGTCCATCCCCGCAACAGACTGGGATTCTCGACGAGATTTGACAGTCGTCACGGGATATCACTTTTTCGATTTCTCGATTTTCTACATAATCGGTTTCGAGAGTGGGTTGCTACAGTTTTTCCTAATTGGATATTTCTCAAACATCCAGCCGCATTGCGTCGAGGAGAGTTTATTGGACAAGAGCCTATTAATATCCCCTCGATATAGGTGACTGATTGATTCAGTCTGTCCTGCGTCCGCATAACACATACCACCCTTGTATTCCATTCGGAAGCGAGGTAACCAGAGACTTGAACTGCGACGTCATCTGTATCCTGCTTTGTCAGACCAGCCCCTGGAGGGTTCACTCCTTGTCCTTGCTTGCAAGTGAGATTCGATCTTGGTGCTGGCTGTACCTGATACGGATACACGAACGGCATTCACACTCACTCACCTCAAGTCCGAGGCTTGTCTCCGCTTGTCTCCGCGGCCCGCAATCTGTGTCGGCAAAAGTCAAGGGACTAGCTACCTAATCAATCAAGTCGCGTGTGGGAAAAGCACACGATAAAGAAGCAAGACAACGAGAGACATCGCGTGCTCGTTGCATTGGATCCCCATCTAATTTGGGAATTTATCCTATTTAGGGTCCCGGTCTACTAATAAGCATCCAATCCACAACCATCGTGTTAGGCTCCGCGTTACGGTACCGCACCCCCTCAAGTCTACACAAGTCTAGTCTCATATGTATCCATCCTCCCTCCACCAGCAAAACGGAAATATGACAGGCGTACTGTCTCCCACGGCCCTCCACCCAACTCTTGGCAGTCCCCAAGACGACGACGGGTGTTGCTTGTCTCCTGCTCTTAAGAGTAACACCTTCGCCGACGGAAATGCTCTTCAGACTACACAACTAGAAATTGAGCAACAGCCGGGTGTGTTTTCGGCACTCTCCCCTTCTCCCTTGTCCTTGTCTGACCGTCGTCAACTCCCAGAACGTTTAAAACCTCAACCTTCCCTGGAAGATTGTGGATCCTCCACTTTGTCATCCTCCTCCCCAAAAGATACAACTCTATTGGGCTCGTCCACTTTACTTTCTTCCACTTCCTCATCATTGCCCTTGCCAACTTCAGATCAACTTACTTCGTCTTCATCTACACAACACGAATCCCTCAGGTCCAATCCTGGCCCAAGGGCGGCTTCGGTGATCCGACACAATAAACCCGACGCCCTGTCACTTGCACTCCCACCCACACGCAACATGCCTTCTCTTCGCGAGACAGAAGTCTCAGAGTCTAACTCACAATCAGCCTCCTCAGCCGCACCTTTACCTGGCTTCACAGATGTCTCTGCTGCCACTGCACCCTCGCAAAGTTTAACTGACGCGCTCAATGACCTTGCCAAATCCCGTTTGACCGCAGGCGCCATCAACACTCCTAACACTGCACGGACTTACACCTCGATGGCCAGCAATGACACAAACTCCTCTGATATGGCCGCCACCATTCTCGCCTCCAATCTTCAGTCGCCATGCTTTTACCATCAACGATTCGCTGATGCTGTTGACATTGGTAAGGTTCTGGAGGAAATTAAGAACGATGTTTCCATGTCACACTCCCGTCTTGTTGCTACCGCAACCGGTGTTCGAGAAGTTTCCAAGCAACTTCAACGCCGCCCTATCAAGCGTGCTGTTCGCAACATCATGGTTGTTACCAAGGCTCGCGACAACCAGCTTGTCTATCTCACTCGCGAGCTTGCTGGGTGGCTCCTGCGAACCCCACGATATGGCTCTGACCTTGGTGTCAACGTCTATGTCGATGCTAAGCTACGAAACTCACGACGCTTCGACGCCTCTGGTCTTCTTGCCGAGAACCCTCGGTTCCAGCACATGCTCAAGTACTGGACACCCGATCTGTGCTGGAGTCAACCCGAGAAGTTCGATCTCGTCTTGACTCTTGGTGGTGATGGCACCGTCCTCTTCACCTCATGGCTCTTTCAACGCATCGTGCCTCCTGTGCTCTCATTCAGTCTCGGAAGTCTCGGCTTCATGACAACCTTTGAATTTGAAAAGTTCAAGGAGCACCTCAACAGAGTCATGGGCGATGATGGCATGAAGATCAACCTCCGCATGCGTTTCACATGTACTGTACACCGCAACAACCGTCGAGCCGGCGCTCTCGATGCACCCAAACCTGAAGAGCCCGAGCAATTCGAAGTTCTCAATGAGCTCGTCATCGATCGCGGTCCGTCGCCCTATGTCTCCAACCTGGAACTATACGGTGACGATGAACTTCTCACTGTTGTGCAAGCCGATGGTTGTATATTCTCCACCCCAACTGGCTCCACAGCATACTCTCTATCTGCCGGTGGTGCTCTTGTTCACCCTGATATCCCCGCCATCCTTCTCACTCCCATCTGCCCTCACACACTCTCATTCCGACCCATGGTGCTCTCTGATACTATGGCTCTTCGGGTTGTTGTTCCTCGCAACTCGCGCGCCACCGCCTATTGTGCGTTTGACGGCAAGGGCCGCCTTGAACTCCGACAGGGTGACTGCGTTACCATCACGGCCTCTCAGTACCCATTCCCTACTGTGACACGTACCGATACAGAGTGGTTTGACAGTGTCAGCCGTACTCTACGCTGGAACGTGCGAGCTTCCGCACAGAAGCCTTTCGATGCCGACGCTGGAGATAATTGCAACGAAGACGATGATATCGGCTGGGATATTGACACTGACAGCGCATGCTACGCAAGTGAGGAGGGCAGCGTCAGTGCCAGCCCCATCCGTCGGCAGATGAGCCTTTTGGGGATGTGAGGCAGACAGAGTATCTCAACTGCATTGAAAATGAACTGGTTATATAGGCAAGGTGTTGGCGGCGTTGAGTTTGTTATTGTCCGTGTTTCCAGATTAGCTGGGCATGTTTAGAGCGCATCCTCCTCCGTACTGATAAAGGAGGAATGGCAAAGTGTGATTTGGAAATATGGCGGGAGGTATTTAGACATTTAGATATTAGATCGCGGTCTTGTCAAGGCAATATACACGATGTGTGACCTCACAACTCTTCGAGCAATATTCCTTCCAAGTGACATTCATAGCGAACCCCTGCAAATCGCCATTCCATGACTGTCGAGGTCGACTGGAGCTGGCCGACAAGCAACTAAAGTGGCATTGCTTTAAACGAGCCCAACTATAAACTCAGGCCAAACTGTCTAGATAGATCATCATCACAGTAGCTCAACGTTAGAACAGAGATCAGCAGCCCCGTTTATGATTGACTTCGTGGTTTACATGGAGAGACATTCAAATTATCAGTGCATCAATCTTCTCATCTTGGTAGATTCCTATTTTCAGTGAAGAAGCAAGTCTCCCCTCACCGATCTTGCGAGACAGTCTCTTTTTGTTTATTCTTCATCCGTCCAAGAAGCCAAGTTACCGGTTCCACCCCTAATCACGTCGAGCAACTTTGACTGAATGTCAAGACATTTGTAGGCACCAATTTCCAGGCGCCCAACCCCAACCCCAAAAATACATTGCCGCCGTTGAATCAGGACGTTAACAAACATCATACACCTTTGTACATTGGGAACAAAACTCGTGCAAGCCATACAAGAGTGTGACGTTTCCTTCCTCGTTTCTGGATAGAAAGCCACAATACAACATGGGACATGTTAGATTCGTCTAGATGTTTCCCCTAAATTATATCCGACAGTCTGTAACATCAGCTTTTTTCAATCATTTCCTTCACCTCCAAGCTCCTTGGCTGAGAGAAAGAAGGCCTCTCACGCAATCCAAGTCAGGCTTTTTGCTAGGGCTAATTGAGCCTCGCATGAACGTCTCAACTTCGTGGTCCCTGGGTGGCATGACAGGTTTCATCCTGTCCTCAAAAATCTCCAGGCCTTCCTTAATGATGGAACGGGGCCGCATGGGTGCAGTGTTTGCGCGGTTCGAGAGTAGATTTGGGCTTTTCTGCTCCTGAAGGGCTCGACCACGTCGGGGGTTGTCGCCAACGGGTTTGGGGGCGGGTGGCAGATGCCGACGGTGGTAGGGATCCGGTGAATTGAAATCCTCGTCAGGGTTCAAGTTCTCCTTGTCTGAATCACCGCCTGTTGCAGAGACCAACATTGCGACCGGCATCTTGCCATGCTCCCTGTCAGCCTTCTCCGTTTCCAGCTCCGTCTCCGGTTGTGATGAGCTTGGCCCACTAGGATCCAGTTTAGCCTTCTTTGCCTGGTGAGGTCGTTGAGGCTTCGTCATGGGAGCGTTGCGCTTGGCAGCGTTTGTTTGGAGAATCCCGCTTGTGGAACGAAGAATGTTGATAGCAGCAGCCGCCGATCCGTTCGACTCGTACTCGGCCTGCGCTGTCAGTTCATCACGATTCTCAGCGTCCGCACAGGATTCCCAGGCATGTACGTCACGAGACCGACCTCGAAGGAGCCTAGGAGGCAAGCTGCTGACAAGGTCCGACAGAGGAGGAAGAGTGACCGAGGGAAAAGCGCTATGGCTACGCTGTAGGCCACGTTGTCCCACCTGAGGCAGATTTGGAGTTGTAGAAGATGGTCGAGGAGGCATTTCACGTGAAGGGGTGTCTTGAGTGGAGACTAGCTCTGCCTTTCCTTCTAAGGAGGTCGAAAGGTGAACCTTGGACTGGCTCTGGCTGAAAGAGGAACGTTCAGAAGTGCACGAGGATGGAGGTAACGCATCAAATCTGCTCCGGTTAATGAAAGTTCGCACATTGAATGGGACAAGCATTGCATACCTGAAAGAATCGTCACCGCTGCGGGTAAAAGCAGCTGGCGTAGAAAAGGAATTGGACCCTGAATTCCAACGGTTGGCCAGATAACCAACATTACTAGGCATGGGGCTTGATAAAGAATGGGATACGTCTCGGGATTCGTGTGAGAGACCAGGGTCAATACGGCTAGGAGTAACATCGGGATGGAAGCGAAAACCGCGGTCATGACCCAGGGAAGCTGGCGTGTTATTCACAATATCCGAACGGAAACGTGGCATGGAAGGTGTCTGATCGAAACGTCGTGGAGGCGCGGAGATGGGATCTGCAAATCGAGATACAGCAGGTTCGGGCACTGAGAATGGATTTTCAGGTTTGCTAGGCGCAGTAGTGTTGGTGATTGGGTCGGCAGCCAAAGGCTGCATGCTTCCATATTGAAGAGCAGCTACTTCTCCAGGTGATAGTGGACGCGATTTCCTGCGGTCATTTTGTCTTCGGTTTTGGAACCAGATCTGATGGACGGTGATGTCAGTTCGGTGTTTCCAAAAAATCAATCGAAAACGCGTGGGGTCGGGTTATGTCGAGATTGAGGTTCAAAACACCAAATACAAGGCGTGCCAATGCCATACCTGAACTTCCTTCTCGCTCAACGACACGCGCTGAACAATATCCAGCCGCGCTTGTTTATCAGGCTTCGGGTTGCTGCTGTATGCCTCTTCGAGAACGATCTTGTCTTTCGCCCTGCACCACGCGAACCATGCATGCAATTAGCTCAGTCCCTTTGACGATACCGATGCAGCCTGAATTGGCTTTTCAATGGCGTCGACCTACGTAGTTCGTTTTCTCTTTCCCTTGGGATGCTTTTCACACTCGGGTACAGACGTGGGTGGATTGGCAGCTGAATCGGCCAGAGGAGGGTGACTTTGGGGCGTGACAGCGAGGTCGTGATGACTCGGGGCCGAGGGAGCGTGTTTGTCGGGCTTGGCGGTGAGGAAGGGGGATTTAGAAGAATCGGCCATGATTGCGGAGAGGGGAGGGTGATGGAGATGGCCCTATTGAAGGTTCAGACTCATTACTGTATGATCAGAGGAGGCGATTGGTGTCGTGTTGGTTGTCGAGAAGAATGAAGGACAGTTACGAGATGATTGGCACAGAGAGAAGCCGTAGAAGAGAAAGACGGGTGAGTTTGATGGCTTGAACGGTTTCCGAGATAATAGGGAAGATGGAAGGGGAAGAAGAGAAAGGGAAAAAACGACGTCGTCGTGGACGTCGGCGGGAGTGCTTCTAAAACGAGGCGGCCCAGCCCTGGAAGGTATCGTCCCTTGAGTTCCTTCCAAGGCCCTTGCACAGTACTTCCCCTCCCGTCCTGGATCCCCATTTGTCTCTGGCTTTGGCGCTTGCACCTCCGCGTAACCCTTGTAAACGCGCCCCCCTGTCGATTTGTATTTACGTACTGTATCGTGGCTAACAGCTGGCGGCCACCTGCACAATACATGCAAGAATCCCAGCAACAACAAAAAAACGACAGAACCCAACCTCCCCTACCGACCTTTTCAGATCTACATCACGTTCTTTGAGATTAGCTCTCCCGCCTTGTCTTTTTAGATAGCCCATTTTTCAAAAACGCGGTATCGCCAGGGCGTGTCTCACCGTGTCTTGATTATTTAAGCTTTCATATAAAATGTCTTATTCCAGATACATGAATGCTAATCGGCCAGATACGAGAAGAGCTGACTCGTTCGTCCCCTTACCTAGGTAGTGTATCTACTCAGCTACTGTACCTACCTACTATGCACTATGTATGGTACAGTAACGTTTCCCCTTTCCTTAGGTTTGCATCACCCCGCAATCACAAAAGGACGCGCATGGATATAGCAATCACAACGCGTGAAATACTAGACACAACTTTATTTTTATATGCTGTGAAGGGAAGGGAAAGCTCATGCGCCACGGGTGAAGGTTAAGAGTTTTATCTTTCACTGTATGTACATATGTATGATATGTATGCGGCTAGTCATCTCGCTGCATAGACAGATTATGCATGCGGATGCTTTGACCACATTCAGGCAAACTTTTCCAGTTGCATTCTGATCATCTCGTCCCGTCGATAAAAAGACACAAAATAGCATACATAGCATGGTCCTCAATCTTGCTCCATTCCCTTCCAGTGTTTCTCAATCACCGTCGTCCTGCCCCACGTCGTCAATTAACAAGTGGTATTAGCGATCCTGGGGACCATCTCGTGGTCAATTGACACCCCTGTTTCATTAAGTGGCTGCATGCGCCAGCACGCAGGGGTGTCATGCCTGCCATCCATCCCATTTAAATAGGTACTTTACCTAAATAAACAACCTAATAAACCCGCCAAGCCTACGTAGCAATCTCAGGTTCATTCTTCCATTAGCTGGAACCCTTGCAATTGTTGCTCTCGATATAGCTCTTTTAAATAACCCGCGTTCCATATTCGATTATCGAAATTGGAGATCTTCTAAATCATCATTTTTATGACATCGATTACTTCTCTTTCGCGTCCCGTTCTCGTATAAGTTATTGATCCACCCTGGATGTTTGTGTTGTTTTGATGGGTCCTCTAAACGCGTCTCACATATGGACTACTGCATCAACAAGAAACACGACAGCTAAGCATGTTTCTCAATAACGACACGCTTCAGAGCAAATCAAACGACGCCATGTGAACTACCAACTTCATTTCTTGGGTCTCTAGCTTCTCTCGTTCATTCCAGACTTTAGATTCCACCATGTTCAAAACTGAACTCTTTATTGCCGAGTACATATACTTAACTACCTACTTTTATTTAAACTCCGACATGAATGTTGTGGCATGATAACGGCCACTAGTTTTGTTGTATAAGTCACAACTCAACGTCTGTTGTCATGCCAATTTTCAGTGTTTCCATAAGAACTATGCAACACTATTGGCCAGTCTCGTTTATATCTGCCCTGCTCTTCTCGTACCATGAAATTTCATGATTAGATACGTGACAGAGATTGACTATATTTGCTGCGTTTGGTACCATCATGAGGCCATTCAGTTCAACATGCATCATGATCTCTAGGAATAACCCATGACTACCAGGCGCATGGTGGTGATGTAATCGGTTGAAGGAGAAAATTAACAGAATTAACTATCCCTAATATTCCCTTTACTCTGAGCTATCATAAAGTCCCCAAGACTTACTCTAAAGTTATATAATTTTTAATTCAGGCTCTAACTTTGATCTTGATGGTGGTAGCTGTACAGATGGATACAGGACCTGTTTCAGCTCAGGCAAAAACTTTAGGATCCTCATCGAAAACATGTCTCAGTCACGTACAAGTTCGGAATTCGATACATCAGCCATCGGACCATGTATAATCCTACTCTTATTTCAACTCGATGTCAATAGAAGGTCCAAACTCATTCTCCCCTCTTCCATCAGCTACGGTGGACCAGTAGCTCATGGCCGCCTTGGAAGAGGCCCGCAGAATGCAAGAGAAGATAAGCTAGCAATTGTCGAATCAGAAATGCTAATTCGGTTCTAAGATGTTGTGTTAACACAATGCCGATCAATATGATGGTGAGGTAACACGGCGCCTCAGTACCAAACTCAGTGGCAATGAGTTAACCAGCCCAGCAACCGGCTAGATACACACATCTACATTTACACCATGATCACCTAGATTGCGGTGTTCGACAGACACATAAATTTATGTCATGTACCTTATTAATCTCCCTTGGCTTTAGATTGCTTGGAACTACTGCTCCGCTTTGAACACTATCCTCTCATCACTCACTATATGCACAGTACCGCGTTAGTTCCATCAAAGGGCCAATGTTTTTTGTCTTAGCCAAGCCACGCAAACTTGGCCCTGTTCGTTGTTTTTGGTGGAGGAAGTCTAGCTAAACTAAATAAGACACTGCTCTTTGCAGTGGCACCGTCCCTTGAACCCCAAAGAGAGGCATGACGGCCAGTCTTTTGTGCCGCCCCATAATCACGCTACTGTAAACTCCAGGACTTTCGCCCTGTACTCATAAATGGTCGTTCCGGCTGCCTATGTGCCATCCTCAAACACTGCCCATGCATCGTTCCGTGGACGCTTGGCAGCATCCTCCTCAACAAAAGTATTCCGTGACCGCACGAGTCATTTACAGATCGTCGTCGGAAAGCTCGCCAGGCAGAGGCATGGCGGCGGCCTCGTCCATCTCCTTGCGGTACTCCTCCAGGAGCTTCTCGTCGACCTGGGCGGTGGGGGGAGCCAGAGCGGGAGCAGCAACGAACTCCTATCGGGACTGGTTAGTATTTTGGATCGAATCGACAAAAAGCATGTGAACTTACAAGCTGGGGGTTGCCGACAAGCTTGCGGGCGAGCCAGAGGAAAGGCTTCTCGAAGTTGTAGTTGGACTTGGCAGAGATATCGTAGTACTGAAGGTTCTTCTTTCGGTGGAAAGTGATGGTCTTGGCCTTGACCTTGCGCTCCTTCACATCGACCTTGTTACCGCAGAGAACGATAGGGATGTTCTCGCAAACTCGGACGAGATCACCTGGGATGCTGTTAATTTCGGGCTTGATGATATCATGGCGGGGTGGACTTACGGTGCCAGTTGGGGACGTTCTTGTAAGTAATGCGGGAGGTAACATCGAACATGATGATACCGCACTGGCCGTTGATGTAGTAACCGTCACGGAGACCACCGAACTTCTCCTGACCGGCGGTATCCCAGACATCGAACTGAATCTGACCGAAGTTCTGTGATGGATTAGCCCCCCGCATAGCTTAACGCGGGGTCGCAAGACTTACGGTGGTGAAGCCGAGAGGGTGAACCTCGACACCGAGGGTGGCCATGTACTTCTTTTCGAACTCACCAGTCAAGTGACGCTTGACGAAGGTGGTCTATCGTAAATAAAATGGTTAGTTGACGCTGAGGTTTGATGGGATATCGCTCCATGTCTCTCGGGATTCGACTTGGCGGAGTAGAGCTCGGCGGTGGTCGATAAAATCGCGAAAGAAAATGTTGCATTATGGGATCCTACACACCTTTCCGGTACCACCGTCACCGACAAGCACGAGCTTGAAGGTAGGAGTCTGCTGCTCAGCCATCTTGATGGTTGTGTCTGTGGTGTTGTAGCGACAGCTGTGAGGGATGTAAACAAGCGGGGTGCTGAGAGGCGTGAGTTAGCTTCTGTTGAGCGGTCGGCACCAGCGCAAGAAGGTCGATCGAGTGTGGATGGGATGAGATGGACGTCGATGGGGAAATATGGTGAGGGAAGGGATCCTAAATACCTGAGAAAAAAAAGTGTCGTCGAGAGGTGGGTATACCCAAGATTGATTGACAAACTTTCAAGGTCGACCTGATTGATGTTTTGAAGGCGGCGGGGGACTTTGGGCAGGGAAGGACCCAAGCGAAAAATTCAGTCGCCCCTACCTACCTGGAGTGGGTAGGCTGCACGTGATACCGCCCATTCAGTGCCGAGCGATCCACATCATACTAGCCTACCGTCACCAGGCATCGCCATCACCGTCACCGCTTTGGAAGAATTCTGACTTGTCATTGGACCACACTGAATAGATTTGGTCTTCTTCGGCTTCCTGTTCGTTGGGCTTGTTCCGCTGGCTGTGCGCTGGGCTGCCTGGTCGTGCCTTGCTTGTATCGTCATTTCCCCCAATGCCTGTTAGTTAGGCTTTGTTCCCATCCCGGCCGGCACCCGATAGTTATCACGGATCTGGTGAGCTGCTGGCTGCCTCTGTTTTCCATCAATATCATTTAGTCAGCATTTCCAAGCACAGACAGACACTTCTAGGCAGACTGGCAGGCTGGCAGGCACCTTTAGGTAGCAATTCGTGCTGTAAATGTTCAACTTTCATTGGTCGGCATTAATGCTTACAAGAACTTCTTCTTCAATTAGGTAGGTATTTCATGGTTGTGGTCAATGAACTTAATAATCAAGCATTCGCACTGCACAGTCGTCTGTTTCTTCTCTCCTTTATCACGACGCCTGGATGAGTCTCATGGCAATGCCCAGCATTCCTCAACTGTGATCCAAGCAAATACCTGAAAGATTTGTAATCATATGGCCTGAGTTGGCACCAACCGACGAATCTCACGTTACACCTTACAAGTGAGATACTTCACCAGCTAAACGGTATGCCAGGAGCATAAGGAAACAAAGATGGCACTCCAATTATTGAAGATGATTGACTTTAGGCTGAAATTTTAGCAAACTGCCTAAATATTATATTCTTATCAACTTATGCCTAAACTTTTCTCAAGTCACGTCACGATCTCGATTATCAGCTCAGTGGCCTTATGATATGCCTGTCTCTCATGACATGTATAACGATGAAAATAGCACCGATAGTTGGAAACCTCAGCACAGGTGCGGAAAAGGCGCCCATATACGTTGCAGTCTGTAGTTATGGGTTGAACGATTATCAGGCGAGAGTTCCGAGAGGTTGGAGCGGTTAAGGAAACGTGAGTGCATCGATACTCAAGCCAGGTCAATACATATAATTATCGGCGTTGAACTATCTAGTTTATCGTGACCTGGACGACTCCTTGTTTAAAGAGGCAAGATATGACAGCCCAATAATCCTCGACCACCCCAGTCCTTTCTTGGGGTAAGAGTCAATCGCAACTCCTGTCGTTCGGCCACGCCATCTGGCCGAGACACTTTGATGAAAACGTTGTTCTGATGCAATATTAGCTGGGCTTTTTGTGGACAGTACCTGGACCATCACTTACGCCTTCATTACCCTGTACGCACTCAGCAACCTTTCTGAGATTGTCATGGTTGGCTCGGTTGACATAACCAAAGTTCCGAATCTCATCTCCAGGTTTTAGACCAGCAGTTTCGGCTGGACTACCTGCTGCTACGGTGTTGACCTTGGCAAAAGGAGGGTCCAAGGGTGTGGAAATCGAGTCTGGTAAGACAGGCTGTGAGTTGCTTGAGCTTGCAACTGGTGCAGCATCATTTTCGTCAAGACTGGCGAAATGTTCATGGAGAAATTTCTCAATACGTGTCATAAGAGCGGTATAATCATTTCGCAGTCGAATGATACGAGCTCGTGTTGTTCGAACTATTACTGTTAGTGGATGAAGCTTCAACCTGGATTTTGGAAAGCAATACTTTGGGCAACATCAATGTCCGCGCGAGGAAAGCCATCACTTGTCAGGAGAGATGTATTCATATCAACTCCATGCTGGGAAAACATTAGAACATCGTGCGTCTTATTTTGAAGAAATTTGTAAATACCGAGTCAAGCACGCCTCCAAGAGCCTTGAGTTCGGCCTCAATGTCGTCTTTCTTACGCTGCAATTCTGCAAAGCTGAGATGCTTCGCATCGCCATTTGTGATAGAGGCAGTAGTCTCCCCGGAGGGGACAGTCGGTGCATGAAGATTTTCCATGCTGAAGGTGGACACAGCCAAGGAAGTATTAGAGGAAAAGTTCCCTATGGATGTTCTCAAATGAGAGTGGGCGATATGAAGATGCCTCTTCCCAACCAAGGCTGCGATGGGTGACGCCGCTTAGACAGGCTACCTAGAGGTGAGGGAGCCCGGAGCTTTTGGGGCTTTTCAGCGCAGGCACTCCCTACAACTAGAAAGTGACTGGGGCTGTAACAGTGAGAGAGCACTGAAAATAAAATATGGTCCGTGCACGGACACTCCAGTGCCTGACTCTGCATGGAGGCAGGCTCCAAAGCTTGTGCCGGCGACGTCACTTTTCTTCCCCAGCAACTTTTTCTCAACAACGCGTCTTTCAGATCCACGATATCACATCGCCATTGCGACCCTACCAACATGGCCACCGGGGTAGATGCACGACTTTTGAAGTCGACCAAATTCCCTCCCGAGTTTAGCCAGAAGGTTGACATGCAAAAGGTCAATCTACAGGTCATGAAGAAGTGAGTGATCTGACTCCCAGCCTCTCTCTTGTCATAACTTGCTAACTCGGCTTTGCAGATGGATCGCTAGTAAAATCTCCGATATTTTGGGAAGCGAAGATGATGTGGTAATCGAACTTGTCTTCAATCTCATTGAAGGACCGCGATACGTACGTTCACCCGCCGCATTACCAATTCAATACTAATAGGTCGCATAGCCAGACATCAAGTCGCTCCAGATTCAACTCACAGGATTTCTCGATAAGGATACAGCGGTGTTCTGTAAAGACCTATGGAAACTATTGCTGAGTGCCCAAAGTAGCCCCCAAGGGGTGCCTAAAGAGCTCCTGGAGGCCAAGAAATTGGAGCTTATGCAAGAGAAGGTATGCCATGTCCCTAAGCACCGTGTAGTTCGTGTCCTGACCTTGTTTGCGCCCAGATTGAAGCAGACCGCGCTGCAGAAACTGAGAAGCAGAGACGAGATGATTGGGATCGCCGTGACCGCGAAGTTGCCGACCTGAAGGACCGTGACCGCCGAGACCGGACCGCTGCTCGTGGAGATACTTGGCAAGGACGCCGAGGTGATCGCGACTTTGATAACCGGGGCAGAGGGGGATTTAGAAGGGGAAGCCGACGGTCGCGATCGCCAGGCCCGCGCTTCAGAGAGTCTAGGGATTCCTATGGACGCGACAGCTATGTCCCGAGAGGCCGACGTGGTGGTCGCGCGGACAATGGCCGACGAAAATCACCTCCTCGTTCACGATCGGGATCTGCCTCACCCCGACTGAGCTCAAAGAGCCGTAGCGCATCCCGCAGCACAGATGATCAATCGAACCGCCGACGAAGACCTGCATCTCCTGGCGTACAAGGAGACAGACGTAAGCGGTCACGATCGCCTAGAGGAGATACATACCGGGGTAGGGCAAACAAACGTACTGAAAGAGGTCGCCCAGATCGCCCATCTCGATCTGTGTCTTCAGACCGGGATTCTCCCGCACCAAAACGCAGACGGTACTCCTCATCAAGGAGTCGTTCGGTAACTCGTCGCAGGCGGTCTGCTCGAAGTGTCTCTTCGTCGCGATCTGGTCGGACATCAGACTCCCACAGTAGAAGTCGAAGCCGCAGTTTTAGTCGCAGCCGCAGCCGGTCCAGCAGTGCATCACCGGGTCGCAGGACGAAGGGACAACCGAACCGAGGCCACGGTGGCCCGAGGTCTTCTGGGAACAGAGACTCACCCAACGACCGGCGACGAAATAGTTCTTCAGCTTCCTCGCGATCAAGGATTCGGGACAAGTCAGCTGATGTTTCTGAAGATGAATCTCGTGCCCCGCCGACTAAACCTGAAGCAAAGATGGCAGCCGAATGAAGTATCTGAGGTCAGTTGGTCAAAGGTGGGCTGAGAAGGCATGGCACTGACTTGTTTCTGTCTACGAAGACTTGAGCTTGCCTCTTCGACACTTGTACGATGAAGACGAAGGATGAGAATGATCGAGATCGGTTTGTTTTTGGGAAACCGAAGCTAACAAATTCTCAAAGTCCTTCTGATGTCGTTATCACGACAGTTTTATAACCGCATTGCTTGTTTTGCAGCGTTGGAAACCATGAAATCATATAAAAGGTTTACACAGTATATTTAGAGTAATAAACATAATCATTTTTTTTTGACTCGGGTTTCTGGAAATTATATATGTCAACAGTGAAACCTTTCGAATTTGAGAGACGCAAGGCACGTATATACAAGCTGCAATCAGTGCAACAGGGGTATATAGGTTCAAGAGGGAGCTCCACCAAGCACCGAACTCACTACAATGGTTGTTCACAACCATCATCTTCCGTAGTATAGTGGTCAGTATGCAAGCTTGTCACGCTTGAGACCCGGGTTCAATTCCCGGCGGGAGAGTTCCAGCCACCTGCGATACGCAGGCATTACTTTTTGAGCTTTTGTGTATGTATAGTCAACTTTCTTGTCCTGAGTAAGTACTCTTTTTGTCGTCTCAAATCCTTGCTTGAGTTTTTGTCGCATCGGCGTTTAGACGCGGCTAGCCGCGCTCCCCCAACCGCGCTCCACATCTTCTAAACACGGCCTATCCTGTTGCACAAACACGACCTTTACACATTCGACGTTTACGCAGAATCATCACCAAATACGAAATACCCGTATCGCACTACGTTTATGGCTGAGAGAAAGCAATCCAACGGGGCCGGAACTGGTACTGGACAAGTGACGATGTCCGAGTACAAGAAGGCGCAAGCCCGGGTCCGGGAACTGGTTGAGAAGCGTAGAATTCTGGAGAGACGCCTGGTGAGCAATATTCTTCCAGGGTCGTTTGTGTTGGATTCGACTGACTTGTGAATAGACGCAAGTTGAAGATAGCATCGCCCAGAAGGAGACAACCTATCTTGACAGCACACCAAGCGGCAACATCATCACTGGCTTCGACAACTACATGAAGGGAATGAGTGGCGCAGCAGCACAGCGACGAAAGGCCGGACCGATGGAACAGAACAGAGTGTTTTCGCGGTCTTCAATTTCTTATCGACCGAACAATCTGGTGAGGCCAAGGAATGTGTGCGCAGTTTTATGGGCGATGTGCTAATCATGAATTTCGCAGGAGGGCATCACACCCGGATCAGGGGGTTCAACACCAGCTGGCGCGACACCATCATCTGCCGCATTCCGAGACGGACCTTCGAATCACCCGACACCGACATCTGCGACTGCGGTTAAGAACGCGAGCAAGTCGAAGAAGAAGACAGTTGAGTACGAGGACAGCGAAAACGATACATCGACGAGCAAGAAGCGAACGAATTTCGGCGCGCAGCGCAAGTAGTGTATTTTTCAAAATGATTATTGATCGAGCTGGGCGTTTAGTACACGGAATAGGATATACTGCAGGGTCAGGATGGCGTTGGGAGTGATATCATAGAATGCTTTTTTCTTGATATTCCTTTGTGGTTTAGGAATGAGGTGCTTTGTAAGCCTGCGAGCTGCAGCAGCGCGTATCCACGAGATGATCAAGGGTTATTGGAAGCTTCGAATCGAGGGCTAGTGTTTGCCCCAAGTGTAGAGTATGTTCAATGAAATAATGTTGTACCTCATGAGTGGTAACTGACAAGACCTTTGCAATTGAATATTGCTTCAACAATAAGATCATTTAGACATCAGGCAAATGCAACCTATTATAAGTTTATATATCCTGTCCCATAAAACTACGTAATTGATGGGCGTTTTCATAAGCTGCGTCAAGGATGGTCAGCTATTGCTGAGAAGCTTTCGAGCCTGGGTGAGCTGATGGTGTGCAATGCTGACTTTGAACTACCTATCTATTCCAAGCGGGGTCTTACACGGACTCGGATATGCTCAACTGTGATGGTGGTGGTGAGATTGGACCTGGCTAAACATTTCAATGCATAAGGGTTTACTGACCTACCTACGCAGAATTACAGTAGCATGATGCACTCGTAGGTTCATTGTCGTCAACCTCTCAATAAAGAGCGTAGCACTGTGATAAAGGAAGGTAGCATGAGCGGTGGGTTCACCGGAAGAGAGGGGCCGAGCGGGCGGCTGGTCATGAGGATGAGGAGACGAGAGGGGGTGGGAACTCATACATACCTGGGCTGGTTGTATGATGAGTGTCTCAACTGGACACAGAGGTTCTCGATTCTCCTCTTTTCAATACCTTCACAACTTTTATCTCAATTCTTTCACTATCAATCCCAATTCATACCCTCTCGAATACTCACCCTCACTGTCTCCATGATGACGAGACAGGCCACCCGGTTCACCCCCGAGGTGCTGATTTCGGCCCCGCGCCGTTCCACCGGTGTCCCAAACTCCACCAGCCAGATCATCCTTTATACGGTGAGTAGAGCTTATCAATGGCCTCAATTGATTGCCTGAAACTTACTGACATGTTCAGATTTCGTCTTACTCGTTTGAAAAGCACTCCAAGTCCTTCCAGATCCGCATCCTGAACATCAATGATGATTCCTCTCACCTTGTCTCCGAGGACGCGCATGCTAGCGACCCTATCTGGATTGGAGAGAAAGAGATCGCATTTATCAGAACAAACGACAATGGGTCCTCGGCGCTCTATTATCAGCATGTCTTGGACAAATCCGAGTAAGATATCTCAAAGGCAAACAGAAGTCATTCTATAGCTAACACTCATGACCAAGGCCACGTCTGATCAAATGCTTTGCTGGAAGCATCTCCAATCCAAAGGCAAAGTCTCTCTCTGATGGCAGGGTTGCGTTTGTCTGTTCCGCTGTGACCACGCCCAAAGGTGATATGTATTTGCCCGCCGCTGAGCCCAAGTCATATACATCAGCCAAGATCTATACTGGTCTTTTTGTTCGTCACTGGGACACGTGGAACACCGAGAACCAGAATTCACTTTGGTACGGAGTTCTTACCAAGAAGATAGACAGATGGGTGTTCGAGAAGGATGGTCTCACGAACCTGTTAGCAGCTACACAGCTTAGCTCGCCTGTCCCTCCCTTTGGCGGTGCTGGGGACTTTGACATCTCTGAGAATGGTATAGCCTTTGTTGCTAAGGATCCAGAACTAAACCCGGCGAGAAACACCAAAACCGATCTATACTACGTACCCATCAAATCCTGGACGGACAAGCCTCCTCATCCCCAAATTGTCAAGACCGGACGACTACGGGGATATAGCAGTGGACCGTCCTTTTCAAATGATGGAAAGAAGCTTGCGTTTACCAGGATGAAGCATCAGCAGTATGAGTCTGATAAGACAAGGTTGCTGTTGATCCCCGATGTTGACGATTTGAGCAACGTGCAAGAATTCTACCAGACAGATGATGACGAGGGTGGCTGGGATTTGAGACCCGACTGGGTAGTTTGGAAGAAAGACGACACAATTCTATATGTTGCAGCTGAGAAACATGGGAGATCGATGCTTTGGAAGCTGCCATCAGACACCCTGAAAGCTCGTGAACTACCAGAGCCCATTCACAAAGACGGGTCTGTGGTGGAGGCACATACTCTGCAAGGCAGCGACTCTCTTCTCATTACATCCAAGTCACGCATCGAGAGCTCAAGCTACGGCATCCTGGACCCGGAAACCAAGGATGTCACAGTGATCTCTGCCAGTTCCAAGAATGGCAAGGCCTTTGGCCTCTCCAAGTCTCAGGCCACCGAGATTTGGTACCCAGGATCAGCTGGTTACGATAACCACGCCCTTGTCATGCTGCCTTCACATTTCGACAAGTCCAAGAAGTATCCATTGGCTTTCTTGATTCACGGCGGACCGCAATCAGCGTGGACAGACGATTGGAGCACTCGTTGGAACCCTGCCATCTTCGCCGAGCAGGGATATATTGTAGTGTGCCCTAACCCGACTGGTAGCACTGGATATGGTCAAGCTCACATTGATGCTATTGCTAATCATTGGGGAGGCGCCCCGTATGATGATCTGGTGAAGTGCTTTGAATATCTCGAGAAGCATGTTGACTATGTGGACACAGACAGAGCTGTTGCTTTAGGGGCCTCGTACGGTGGATACATGATAAGTGAGTTGAGACCCTCCTAGGGAGTGATGACTCGAATAATGCTTACAAGGACAGATTGGATTCAAGGACATGACTTGGGACGCAAGTTCAAGGCTTTGGTTTGCCATGATGGCGTCTTCTCCACACAGAATCAGTGGTCTACTGAAGAGCTCTTCTTCCCAGAACACGATTTCGGTGGAACACTATGGGAGAACCGTGCTGGATATGCGAAATGGGATCCATCTCTGCACACTGGCAACTGGTCAACCCCGCAACTGGTGAGAATGATACAAAGCGTCAATCTGAAGATATACTTATATCGATTAGGTCATCCATAACGAGCTCGACTACCGACTGCCCATCTCAGAAGGCCTGGCGATGTTCAACGTGTTGCAGGCTCGCGAAGTGCCCAGTAAGCTCGTCATGTTCCCTGATGAGAATCATGTAAGTAATTGAACTATCGAACTGACTGTTTTGTTTGCTAATTTTTGATACAGTGGGTTCTGAAGCCGGAGAACTCACTTGTTTGGCACAGGGAGGTCCTGGATTGGATCAACAAGTACAGTGGTATCTCAGATGACGAAGCAAAGCTTGAGAAGAAGACTGAGGAAATTAGTCTATGATATATATGTATATGTATATGAATACATTTGGATATAGATGACATCTTGGACTGAAACTGAAAGGGATTGTACGAATTGGGCCTTCGTTTAAACATGCTCTCGGTGCTTTGTGAGATAACAGTAAAGAATAACAACAAGGGTCATCAAGTCATATCCAATCGAAAACTCCATAAAACCACAAGCTTACCTACATAATCATAAGTCAATTCAAGCATCGTCATAAGTTCTTCTAGGGTAGGTAAATTCGGAAAATATCATGACAGGCCCTGGTATTATTCGATAAGAGGAAGGACACTACTCGACTGACATTTCCCTCAAAGTACCTCGCCAGGAACGTAACTTATGTCTAAAAATATATAGTTCTTCAAATTAACACTCTCTATTGTTTTACTCTGGTAGTTGTAACTCTATTGTTACTGTTTATTATGTACCTAGGTAGGCAGTAATTCCCGGAGCCACCCGCCTATGGTGCTCTTTTGAATGTCTCCACTCTTTTATTGTTAGGCCGCGCCTTCTATTGTGGCAGCTCTACTCTGCGCTGCACCTGCCCCAAACGGGTCAACTTCAATCTTTGGAGAAGCTCAGCGCAAACAGCTTCAAACAATTTTGCAGATTCAAGGCGCATTGTTCGGGTATGCGCCGCGCGGCCCTCACCATAACTACCGATGACGGCCCAGCTCAGCTACAGCGACATCGATACCGAAGCGAATTAGTAGCTTATTCACATACAAACGGGAACCATTTGACGATCCTACGCCGAGCGCGCAGACAAAGAACCTACCAATTCGTTCTCAAATCTAGAGAAGACACCATCAGTTATCCAACATGACAACGCCACCTTCTCTCTTCCATGCGCTCCTCCGCCCTTCTATCCTCCAGATCCTTCGCTCTACGGGCTACCATTCGACGCGCCCAGCAGTCCTCGACTCCCTGACCGATCTTGCAGCCCGATACCTATCGCTTCTCTGCCAGACGACCGCCCAGCATGCAGTACACAACCAAGGCGACAGCGCCGACTTCACAATCGCAGACATACGGATGGCGCTTCAGGACGCGGGTGCGCTGGTGCCACAGCGCGTCCCTTCCGAAGAGATGTGGCGTGGCGAGGAGGACTTGCGCGGAGTGGAAGAGTTCATGGCGTGGTTCGCTGGACAGCGCATGGAGGAAATGATGGATGTCGGCAGCGGAGATGGCGAGACGGATGCTACGGATTATCTCAATGGTATGTCTCAGTACAAGATATCGTCGGGCAGACTAGCTGACAATGACCTTTCCAGCTTTGAAGAAGAAACACAGCAAGACTGGCGAAGACGCAAAGTACCACGGTACCATACTCGGCCGCGGCCACGACACAGGCGAGATTCAAGTGGAGGGCGGTCCAGAGACGACCATTGCCGAATGGATCTCCAACCGCGCATCACCCCAAAGTAGCCCAACGCCCGGCGAGGAACAGGAGGCGGATCAAGACCAACCTCCTCAGCAACAAGCACCCCAGCAGAATGGTCATGCTAGCGACGACGATTCAGGACTAAGCTCAGTGGGCGATCGCATAGATCAGGATGTCATGGACTTGTCGTAGGAATGGATCCGGAAGAGCGAGATGGGCCATGGAAAGACGGCAGTTACAGTGATTGGTTCTTGGTTTAATTTGCATAGCGACGGAGTTCTCCAGGGAGTGTGAATGAGGTCAAAGGGAATAAAGGAAATTTCTTGGTCCCACAGGGCTTTTCGAACTTGAGGAGTAGATGTGTGTATGCAGAGCATTTACACGAACGCTTTTGGAATTATAATCTACTTATTCATTCTCTATTGAGCCCCGGTGTTAACACTAATGGAAATTTGGCGGATAAAGTCCAAATAAGAAGAAAGAACACAAATAAAAATAGGCCTTCTCATGGGTGACCCTCAGTGGCCACAGTGGGACTCCAGGTAATGGTTATGAAGATGATGAGAGAAAGAAGAAGAGAGAGGCGGCCGTGCATAATTCGCTCAAAGAGCCTCACTTTATAATTACTTCCTCCTTATACTCCCTCCTTGCACTTCCTACGAAACACCGCCGGGTTTTGGAAATCCCCGATCGACTGTACATGGAGCTCACGCAAGTATAACAACCCGAACATCACTGAGTCTACTCCATCCTGGAAGGAGTGGAGAGAAGTATTCTCTGCAAGAATTTTGAGGTACACTTCGAGGACACGCAGGAGCATATGGACGGAGTTCGTCGAGCTTTCAACACGTACCGCGAATGCCAAGATAAGTAGTGCACGAGAAGCTATCAGGTATGTTGTATTTGAGGCAATATGTATTTTCGCTAACAGGCTTTCTCGAGACTTGCATCCTTTGTCATTGTTGCTCAAGCCCAAGATGACTCTTCGCAGGCGAGCATGAGTGGTACTTCTGACCTCCTGCCAAACCGCTTGGCCGCGGCTCTTTACAGTATGAGTGGTATCTACAGCCCATCACTCAACCTTGAGCACTTCACACACGAACAAGCCAAAGAATTCGAGCAAGAGGTGGCTACCGGTCAGCTCGTATGGCCAAAACTCCGTATGCTGAAGATTCGCGGCAATGTTGAAGACACCATGGTCATGAGCCACTGTGATGCTGAAGTTCTCGATCCCCTCCATCTATAGATGGACTGATTCAGATGCGTTCAAAATGGCAAAGCAACTCATCTGCATCAAATGACTTCATCTTTACTATGACAAGGCCGATGTTTCTCAGGCCACCACTTTGGCCTGTATCAGCAACGAATTGTGGGAGGAGCTGTGACATCAAGTCAATCAAACAAGCACGTTTTCACAGCACCACAAAATTTAGTGTTAGAAAAGATGCAAGCAATCCAGTCCCTTAGAAGATGAAGGATCTTATATATGAGTAGAAGGCAGAATATAACCTTGTTGCTAAAAGCAGATAGTTAATAATGATGAAGGAGAAAGAAGGGGGAGAGAAATTAGGGAGGAGAGGGTTATATATTCGCGGTTCGCGATGATTCACTAACCTCATACCCCGTCTTGTGTCTGTAGATGAGGTCGTTGATGCTGTTCGATTTGTAGGTTCTGTTGCCCAGTATATAACACCCAAACCTATGGGCACGCAAAACTGATTCGGTCAGGTCGTTGGTGCCAAGCTACCTTCGTCGCTGGAAGACTTCTCTATCCTCGTTCTCGCCTCCTGAATATCCATGGGATTAGCCCATATGATGTAACGCTATTAGATTTGCTCCCACTCTTCATCGATGTTGTCATGAGGAATTAATTTGGCCTTGATGTAGATGTTGCTTTGTCATGTGTGGGAATCGCGGCAGCTTCGCTGTTTTGTGTAAATAAAGGGGCTACCCTTTTCGAAGTGCGTTCGTTGTTTTCAAGGTTTCTCCTAGCTTACGTTAGTCTCAGACCCTTATGTGATATCTTGAGTGAGCAACAGGTCTTCTCGTTCGTTGACATACAGGCGAAAAAGTCACAGCCTGCCCTATACTTGGGAAGAGGTCCTCGATGTTCTGTGGAACAGGACTGATCGTATCTTTCCGCCACCAGAATGTTGCCAGACGTAACGGCGATGAATAGTGTCATTGAGAGATAAATTTCATATTGTAAAAGGGAAGAGGAAAGAAAATAAGTGTTAGGTTGGGAGAAAATTCTAGCATTCAAGGTTAGATAGGTGCCTGACAGTTTCTTCACAGTGATTCATGCTCCACGAAGCAACTCAGTGGCAAGAAGCTCTCCACGAATTGGAAAACGAACTGAGGACCGAGATCAACGAAATCGGACATACCAATGAGAGCCCACTGGGAAACGAGGTTGACGTCGGTTACAAAACACGCGAATGATGCCTCAGCATACCAGGCTGCTACATATGTTGATGACTTGCGGACCACGATCGGTGAACAGGGCCAGACCATGGATAAACAGGCCCGAACCATTGACGACTTGAAGAAAATGGTGGATGAACAGGACCGGTTCTTTGAGGAGGCTGAAAGCAGGATCCGCAACATGCACTCTGAGGATACCAAAATACCGTACCAACTCAAAGATTTGGCCACGCCTCGTGGATTCCTTTTAGCTAATTTTAGGTTGTCAATTGGCTAAGATAGGTATAATATTAGTACTAAAAGACTAAAATTATGATTTCCTAGGGAAACGGTATCGCCGATTTCTCGAGTTAATTGTAGGTTTACTACCTGCAAACCTTTGTATTCTATGGGAATCGGTTTGTCTCTGATAGAGAACTTTTCCACCGCACCTTGGTCCCAATCCTCATCCCATGCGTGCTTGATGTTGAATTACTCCTCAAACAACATCTCCCATCAAGAGAACATGCCCCTATCACTCGTCGAGAAGTACAAAGGGGAAATTGGTGTGAGGGGTGCCAAGTCCTTCTCGTCTGACAGTGACTGCTCCATCGCTGTTACGTGTCCCTTTGAAGAGAAGATTCGTATTGGCAAAGACTACGATTTCTCTCGGGCTCGTGTCCACGATCAACTTCTCAAGAAACATGGTGTACCAGGCGTTGATTTCTTGGTTCTGGAGAGGTCCGGTCTCGTGTCCACGATCAACTTCTCAAGAAATATGGTGTACCAGGCGTGATTTCGTGGTTCTGGAGAGGTCCAGTCTCGTCACTTGATATATCTCGGATAACCGAGCGAGCGACCCGCGTGTACTTAAATGTAAATGCAAAGAGTTCCAGTCGCCGGAAAGATCGAATGCCGAGTCTGATCGTCTCAATTGTGGCCGTCTGATTTCTCATGTTAGTTCAAATGCGAAGCTGAAGATGTTAAGTATACTTACCAACCGCTCGGGATCAGTGAGTGTGAATCTGGCGCTGTTGCGTCTCTCGTGTAGAATGAGCACTTTGACATATCTCCGCTTTTCAAAACAAAGGTCTTTAAGGCCCTCCCACAGAGCCACGCACCCGCATGGAAGGCCGGAAGGACCGAGTGTGCTGTCTTCGTCGTCGTAAAGCAATCGCAATCGTTCCAGCTTTGTAAGCTTCTCCAGCTCGTTGCACTCGGCTGAGTCGTACCACTTGAAGAGGTTGATGATTTTGAGCACCTTAGGATCACAGGAGTTGATTACAGACTTCACGACCTCCGTGGGCGCCTTGATCATCAACGAGTGCAGTCTCGGCCAGATGATCTGCTGGTGACTTAGGGCGTAGTTGAGGATGTTGCCTTGCTCGTTTGTGAAATTGTCGAGAAGAAGAGTAAGGCTTCGAAGGTTTTGAATTCGATACAGGGCAGCAGCGAGGCTCTGTGGCAGCTCTTCAAGGGGAGTATGCTGCGATTCGGGCACGTAAAGGAAGGGTTCAACCCAAGGCCCCGGTAGGGGAGTCCAAACCCGAACGATGAAAAGCAGACCTTGGAAAGGGAATCCCAAGTTAGTTCGTCGCACCATTGCGCAATTTCGTAGTATACTTCAAGGGGGGGGGCTTCAGGTCGTCTGCCATCTTGACGGCGGCACGTCTTCTCTTTACCTGAGCCCCACGTCGTGGGTGCTTTGAAGAAAGCGCTTCTTTGCCCCAGATAAGATGTCCTTCACGAGCCCAGGCCATAATAGTAAGGTCTACCATTCTTGGCAGGCCTAGCTCATGGATCGTCGAATATCCATGTCTGCCTTTCTAGCTATATAGTGGCAAAGCTTGGTTGTCGATTGGCCTGTAAACATATGGCCTGCCTAATACGTATATTTAGGATCGTTGTGTGGGATACTGCATGAGGCCAATGCATGCATATATATAAGCATCGCACCAAGCTTGATCTTGTGCGCAATGCTGTTGGTCTAGCTCTAGACTCTTGTACTTTGGGGTAAATGGCGGCATGGCATTGGACTTGAGCCCTTTTGGCCCAGTCCAGACCGCTTCCTTGCAATAGTATACTTTGTCCAACGAGGGTTGGACGTGACTGCGACAATGTTCGCCCAAGTGATGGGTCGTTGACCAACCATTCCTACTTTGCCAGCGACATGGTGGTAGAGTTTGGAAGTTGATTGCCCTGTGTGGGAAGATCTTCTTCACTAGGTAGTCATCGTGTTGTTTATAGTGATGAGATGGCGTGCTGTGATGCAAGTATCTGAAGATTGTGAAAGGTATGAAAATGAGGAATGGCTGGCGTCCAGTTTCAGGTAATGCTACTCATTTGATCTGAGCTTGAAACCCTTCTTTGGACGCGCCAGAACTGTTCCTTTGAAGAAGTGGTTGAATAGGTCCCTCTGGTCCATTGCCACCGACTTTACTCGAGGTCGGGGGTTCGCAGAAAAGGCTTGTCGGAAGTGCTGGAATGACCCAGATGGGGTCCTAGGAAGCATCAGTACCATGGAACCTCCAACTTGTCGAAGAAGAGCTGGGGAAAACTTACATTTGAATCCAAGGCGTATTGACAACAAGGAGCACACGCTTCGACTGCTCCCGAATCGCCTGGCCCAAGATAACAATCACATCGTATGTCAGCAAACGCTCGGCCGCGACATTGGAAGTATCCAGAACTTGGACTCGCAGTCGAGATTCCTGAATGTCGTTAGTTCAAAACTTGACTCGTTCCAGGATCGAGGATAACTTACTTTGCTGAAAGTTTGTATTTCTTCAAACCACTGAGCCAGGCAGCTTTGACGGCATACCACCAGCACAGGCCCACAGTTTGTACTCATCTGTTCGTGCTTCATCAAAGCTGCCACGAGGGAAGCATGAGATTCGCCGATGCCAGTCTCATCTGCCAAGATCATTCCACGAAGGTGTGACTCGCATGCAGAGAGTAGCTTTGTCACTGCAATCTTCTGCCAAGGCTTCATTTCGGTGTTCAGCCCGGAAATACTAACGTTGTCGGCAGGAATTTCATTTTTCGACATCGTAAACTGGGGAGGTGTTAGTAATGTTCTGGGAATGTTGTTATGTAGGAAAACGGACCTTCTGCTCGATCCATTCCTCGCTTCGAAGGACTCAAGGATGTGAACAGACTTGTCGCCCAAGTTCACGCGAAGCCGTAGTTCCTGTTGCTCCTTCTTGTCTTTTTTTATTGAGGATCGAGCTTCAATTTCCGAGTCTGAACTCTCCGGGCTTTCGTCCTCTTGTTCGCGTATGTTGGGCATAGGTTTCCCGTTGTTGGGTGTGTTGGTGAAGCAAGGTCAGAGCTTCGACAATGTGTTTGTTTTGCATTTGCCTCAAGTTTGGCAAGACCAGGGTCTAAGATTTCATGAGCTTCTCGTTCAGTATTATGCAGGTAACAAGGCCACAACCCCCATCTGTCGTGCATGATTGACTCCTGGACAATATGCTTGGGTCAATCAATAAGGCTCATGGGAACGCTAGTCATTTGGCAGTGTGTTGACAGTGGCGCTTGGAGTCTCGGTCTCAAGTTCGTCGTTCTGGCCGGGAGAGTCTTTACTGGAACAGCGCTAAGGCGTAGGCGAAGACAGAGAGCAAGGGCTTCTATGAGAAGAATACAAATGGTTGTGTAAGGAGGATAGGGGTGATCAAGTTCAAGGTTGAAGGGTGGGATGCGGTGGCCTCATCACAGCAGCCTATCTAAGTACCACTGGTAGCCACCTTTGTACAAGACCACCCTGGAAGTCCTCTCATAGCCTCTTAGGTTGTCCACAACCCTTTGAATGAGAGTCAAGTGGCCAGAAAGCTGTATAGGAGTGGGGAGGGGAGGTGAGATCTTGCTGAAATAGTTGAGTTGCTGATAAACTCATTACCTTCAAGAAGCTAAAGGTTTGAGTATAATAACCTAAACTTATGATGATACTAGTTAATCTCATAATATGAATAGGTAACTTTAAAATGTTTAGGTAATTGCCTTTATGGCAGGTTAAAATGGACAATATGGTATTCATTCAACGTCTTCAGAAAGGGGGTGGCCCCCTATATATACCCAAATCGATTTCTATTGATCACTTGACTACTAATCTTCCTGTCTCCATAGTAATGTGTTTTCGTTAGTTATTTAGCCCGATAATTGGCATAGTATGCGAATTTTGTGTTTTCCTATGGCGCACAATCATATTGTAAACAATCAAGTTTCCCAGGAATCGCCTTTTATGTCCTATTTTGTAAGTTCCACCCACGACAACCTCTGGATTTTCACCCGCTCCAGAGGTCCCTGGCCCCTTTTCTTTGGCAGATAGGATAAAAACACGACGCCGGCCACCTCCAAATCCCATTCTCAAGACCGCACTTGAGGCGCACAAGTCTCGGGCCACATCAAAAACTCCCGACCGTGATTCCCTACAGACTGGTCCCCCAAAGACCGGCAGCAGACCATCTCCTTTGGTTCAGGCTGAGAGCATGACGCGAACCAGCTCTAAAGCCAAGAGACACGCCGAAGACAGCAAGGATGGAAACCCGTCTAAGAAGGGAAGGCCGAACTAGCAAAACGCCTCTTGCTTTCAGAAAGAACAAACATTGCTACCCGCCAAATATTCGGTCCCAATCAACATCACATATCTTACGGACAAAGAGAAAACTAGTGACAGTATTGGTCATTTTATTATCATCGTGGGGTGTTTGATCGATTTAACAGGCTTATCAAGTGTTCCCCAACCTTGATACTTCAAGCATCAACCATAACTCGTCTACACATTGCCTATCTATAGCTGATAAATGACAAACTATCACTGATCATCATATGAGGTGCATAAACATGACCGTCGTGGAGTTTCGTAACCGTATCCCCCAAGCATGTGCCCGGCGTACAAACACGACGTGGCAAAATCAACCGTGACGCCCATTTATGATCGCAATGTATGATGAAAACCAACAGGTAACCGCCCGTTGTGGTATCTTGAGTCAAACAAATAAAAGCAAACTCCGTAGTTGTACCGTAGCGAAGCATGGCTTGCTCGCATAAAAGACAAAGAAAAGCACGTCGTCTAAACATGGCGCGTTGTGATGGGGTTTGGTAAGGATGTGGCATGCTGTTGGTCTCACTGGCGCCCCAATCGCTGTGATGGCATGGGGCCTGTCTCTTCTGATTGATGGCAGCGTGACTGAGGTTCGCGTAGTCGGTTTGCTACGTGAATGTCGACAAGCATTTCCACCAGCGCCTCCGCATCTTTATGAACATTGACGAGATCGGCTGGGCCAGAAGAAATCCCAACCAAGCTTCCATCCTCTCGTGGTTTTCGATACGCCGCAAAGATGATCCCACGGTCGGTGTTCATAGACTGCACAGAGGATGCTGACGAAGCCGAGTCTCTCGAGATAATTGAACCCCCTCGCGAGCACTCGCCAGTATAGAATGCACAAGCATAACCTCGGGCAAATTCGTCGTTGCGGACTTCCTTCGCTCGATACTCTATCCATCCTGGGGTTCCAAGGATCTTGCTGTGAGCTGTCGTTGAGATTTGGAAAGGCAGATTGACATTTTCCAAGCCATAAGCAGCGAGAAGGCGACCGGATAAGGGCCCAAACTTCTTGCATGGGGAGTTCAAGCTAGCGTGAGGGCGAGTTCGTGTATGATCAGTCCATAAGTTGACCACGTAAACGAGATCAAAGTTGTAGCGTTTGGCAATCCTAGCCGCCTCAAAGGCAGCAGCAGTGGCAGGCTTGCTAGCATAAGGGGGGGTGAGTGTCAGGAGAGAAGAACGTTGAGAAACGGGAGCGGAAGGAGCTGTGGCGTAAGTTGACGTCTCAGCCGCATCAACTGCATCTGCAGGAGCAGACTCAGCGATGTCATCGTCACTGAGGTTGAAAAACTCGTTAAAGTCTGGTTCTCGAAGCGTAGAGCTACTGACGGAAAGCCTGTTTGTTGAGCGTTCTAGGCTGACTTGACTGACAGCTCTTCGGAGGGGTCGCTGGTCCAGAGCTTTGGCAAAATGGCGACGGATGTCCCCACAGACAGCCTTGTTGAGGAAGTCGATGGACTTAGAAGCTTTCAGTTGAGCAATATGGACTGGGCGAAGCTCTGGTGAAGAGTCCGGAGTCGGAAGCTTTGCTGGAGGTAGTGACGGAAGCTTCTTATGACGAAAATATTGAGGGCTGCGGGCACCTTCATCTTCCAAGTCCGAAGAAGGAGGGGTATCGAGTCGTGAAGTCTTGGCCACAGGCTTTCTCGAAGATTGCAATGGAAAGCTGCGCTCACTAGGGGCTTCTATAGACGATTTGGGGTCACAAGTAGAAGACGAGGCAGATGTCTCTCGATGGCGGGTTGGAGGTCGGGGGAATTGATAAACATCAAAGTCGTCCAAGTATGACTCGGCTTGTGCGGGTATGAAAGAAGCCTTGAGAGGAGAATACTGCAATTGAGGCGAGTTCGGCGACCGAGTAAGGGTTTGGGTGTTTATTGAGTCCATTCGATTGGGAGAAAGAGGTGCCGTTAAGGAAGGGACTCGGCTTGTGGGTTGTTTCCTCACCTCCTCTCGCGCAGCCATACGACTCGTTTTGGGGCGGATGAATGAAGGCGAAGGAAACTGAGGTGTTGTGGGAGGGGTTGAGGTAGATTCAACTGAATTGGCAGCGGCAGCTGGCGTCTTCTTCTTGACAAAGAATCGCTCGAGGCTCCCGAAACCGTTGGCCATATTGAACCTTGGTCAGTGAAAAGGTGAAGTCGACGTTGCGCAGGATGCCTGGGCCAAGTCGTGTTAGCGAAGTGAACGAGAACCTAAAGCTTAGCTCGTGCTTGGAGGTGCACGAAAAGAAGAGAATTGGGTTGTAACGTACCAGGTCTGACGCGGTGAAGGCCTATCAATGGAGGAAATGACGAGGCGCAATGTAGGCCAAGATGACCTTTGGGGTGAATCAGAGCCACTTGCGGTGGAAATTTGGTGTTTTGTGTGATCAAGGCAAAACAGCCCAGACTGGAATCGAAGCTGAATGGCGCGAGATATTTGAGACTGATCCAGGTGTGACTGTATCAAATCATGAAAAGGGGAGGTGCGCTTGGAATTCCAATGCAGACCTGCCTGCTCCTTGGTAAGGTGTCTTGAAGTTGTTTGCTGGTCGAAGAATTGTTGAATCCGAGTTCAATGTGCTTCAAGAGTTCCAAGCATGGACTTGAAAGGATCTCTCAAGTTTGCTGCCGCGATATCCCGCCCGCCTTTTGGTCCGCTGTGTTGTGTTGTGTTGTGTTGCAACTGCGATGACCCTTGGGGTCTTCCCCGTAGTGAAGCAGTGCTCCTGTCCCTGTAACAAGTGTTCACAATGTTGATATTACAAGCTGTAAATGAGAAAAAAGAAATAAGACGATTTTGTGCGAGGCGTGAGTGGAAAGAAATAATTCGGGAGAAGGGTTGCACGGCAGGTGCAACGAAGCGAGTAAAGAGCGGGAAGGAACCGGTGGTTGGTGTTTGGGTCACACAAGGCAAGAACCGCTGAGGGCAACCCGAAGCTCTCAACCACTACCACTTCCGCTGCAATGCAACTGCGTGGGGATCTGGAAATAAAGGAATAAGTGATTAGGTAAATTAATGCAAGTCAGGTATGTTGTAATTTTGATAGTTTTGAACAACAAAAGCCCTTCTTTCTACCACCATTGATCGAAGCAAACACTCTGGGTCCGAGGGAGACTTTAAGCATCGCTCCCTCAGTCAGGAATGCCCACCTCCAACGTCCGTAAAACGTTTGTGGCTGCCGCGGGAACAGGGATAGGGATACTAGCACCCTTGTAGGTCCCCACTTGGAGCGATTGAGCACACCCATAGCTGACGCCCCGCGCTCCCTGCACTCCCTCCAGACTCTCCCTCGGCCTGCGAACTCCCTTTGACTCCAGTACCCCAGCAGCCATGCTAGTCCTGCCTCGAACTCGTCACTAAGGCCTGGATGCATCCATTGAGAGTTGATTGTGTTTCCTTTTTCTTTACAGAAGAGAAACGGGCACACGCGCAGCAGAGACATTGGCGAAAGATGTGCTTATCCAGTACCCGTAGGATAGCTACACTCCATCCAAGCTCCAAATATCCTGGACCTGTTCATGAGAAGTTGGAAGATTCAAGTTTTACGTATACATACATACTAGGAAAGTAGATAATTAGGTAGGTAGGCAAGGAATATCAATACTTGAAGATAGCGCTCTTGAGTTCCCCTGTCTTCACCCCTGCCCCTTTGCGACTCGACCGTCTTCCTCACTCTGTATGTCTGCCTCTTGAACGAATCATGTGCTCTACAACCGATGTTGCAACCCATCTAGATGGCTTCTCCGTCCAAGGGGCCCGAAGCTGTGATGTTAGGGCATGTTACAGAATAGCGTTATCACTGCCGGTGCCAACTAACGTGGGCTACCATTTTAGTCACTGCAGGGAGCGCGGCTCCTTGCTCTCTCCCCGAAGAACCAGAACGTGGCTTGCTCTCCCCTCCACGATCATACCCTGGCTACCTGGGCGAATGGAAGATGTCTTGCTTTTTCTTCCTGTTGAGGTAAACCATGCTGATCCGAGCGTTGTCTTCGCCACTCACATAACGGGCCTGAGGGCACAAATTCTGATAAAGCTTCGGCTAGCCAGGCAATATGCCCAGCATTCCGGTTTCACAAATAGCATATCTGCCTCTTCTTCTTCAGTCGTAAACAAATTTCCACTGGTATCTGTTTTGTTTCTCAAGTGGAATTATCCATAATTTTCTTTGCTCGTCCAAGGGACGGGAGCAGTTGAAAAACGTGGGCCTCTTTGTATGTCGACGGAAGCTTTAAATCTAGGGTCATTCGAATGAGCGGACCAGTTTCATTAAGGGAAACTTAAGTTCTGGGGCACATGCAATGATGGATTGCTTCTTATCGTATTGGAGGCGAATAACTCAGAATCCTTGCCTAGGGCGCCGCGTGCCGCTTCAGGACCCCTAGTTGCACCCTTTGCAACCTAAACAATTGCGTTGCTATAAGTGCGACGCCATGAGCGAGACATTTCCTGTCAACTAAAACGCACCTTCGAGAACCTTTTGGCCTGAGGCAAGTGTCATGGTTTGTGGTCGGCTGGGGAGCTATCAACAATTCCCTGCATGGCGACGTATATCGTGACCCATTACAGATTCTGGGTTTCGAGTAACAACGGGGTAGGTAAGAAAATACTGCCGAAAACCTACTGGCACATGGCAATTAAGAGGTGCTGAAATCTTGGTCGGTACCATCGTGAACATCAAATCTTTTAATTGCTCCCTTGAGGCTCCTCCTGTTCGCATGCTAACCTAGTTCTAGCTTCATTTAGAGGCCCATTGCCTTAAGCCGAGTTACACACAGTAGATTGATGCTGACTATTGTACTACTAGTTTACCGAGGCCACGATTACGCACAGGCAGATATTCGGTCCGTGTCTCAGACGAGCATCAGCGTCTGGCGGAGAGCCAGGGCGACACTTTAGCATATCAAGCTCCGCTCCCCAAACCTTTTTCTTCTTGATATTACTGAACGAACAAGCAGCAGCTGATCGACGACGTACAATATTTCACCCATGATAGAGATTGGCGAGGCTCCGAGCGGGCCAGCCAAAAGAGAAGCAAATGACTTATTGTTGCAGCCTCGATTTCGGAGGTTGGTTCGAAACACAAGCTCGGTCTAGCAGTAGGACCAATCTTGTAGGAAAAGAAGGGCTCCTCTTGTCTACAGCCATGCCGCTGCTATTCTGTCAATTGCAATTGCAAGGCACTCGTTCAGCCAAACAACATGATGGAATCTTTCAGCGAGTCCTTCCTTGTCTTTGTTCACAGGGACCCTGGAAGGGTGGGAACCATATTGCTTCTTTTGTCTCTCACATCTCTGCTCATTGGCTTACTTGGCGGCGGAGTTGCATGGCACTTCCCCGCCTGTCATGGATGTTAGGCCGTGCACCTCAGATCAACAAAGCATGTTACCCTCGACCCCTCGGGTAAGAAGATGCCTGTTCCTGGCTTCTGACATGGATCCATGTTGCCCATTGCTCAGAGGTCTGCAGTTGTCGACGTAATGATTTGCGACAACGTTCCTAGCTGAACATATGAAAGTCACATGATATCAATTGTCATTCAGGTAGGTAGGTACAGTATGTACCTATAGGTGTGGATTTGTGACTGGGTACCTATATTCGACCAATCAAAAGCTATTTTTCCATGGAAAAAGGGTTTCCGCCTCGACGGGAGCAATGGGTTTGCAAATATGCTACCAGGCTACATAATCGACAATTTGTGCTAGGCAATCATAATTTTCTCGCGGCTTGTCATAGATCTCCCGTCAGATCTCACTTACTCCGCCTTGGTCAATGTCTCTGCTAGGCTTTTTCGGGACTCATCTTGGTCAGTCAAAAGGCCTCGATGATCGGGTCCGAATCGTGCTTACCCCGCCAATGACATCCACTCTCATTGACAAGATTGATTACCCCTTGCTTTTTTGTCATACGAGCCTGAGTCGCTCACAGACACAGGTTCTTGAGAAAAGATGCGTCATGTCTTACTCAAATTGCTGAGTTTCGCGGAATTGAGTGACTGGCTAACTGGGCCATGAGTGGCAAGTGAATAGCACTCTATGCACAACATCCAACCTACCTAGTTATTCAAACTCCCTTCATAATCCCTTATGCCAACTAGCCTTCAAAGTTAAACCCAAGCTTCCTGATAATGGGCTTGCACAAAAACTATCGTGCCCTTGGCATTGCCATTGCCTCTCTGTCATACTTACCCTATTCTGTAGGTTGTATGTGGTCCTCTTGTCAGACCCCTTGGAGGCTCACCACTGCCTGCTGTAAGACTCAGAGGCGGCGAGCCCCTACGCACCATAGGCAAACAATATCGTATTACATGCACCTCAACTATAACCATCCCGGGCTAGCATCTAAGAGGGAGACGCATGCAAGTTGCAGTTGGTTGAATCTTTTACAGCACACACAAACGATGCAAACTGGCTATCCAAGCTAGCCAAGGCATCGGTACGGTTGTGTTTGAGCTATTACGAAACATTCTGAAGGTCAGCAATCTGATCGTGCAAGACATCTCACAAAGTGGGGATACAGGAACTCCTCTTGGACACCGAAACCTGGATATCTCAGTTTCCGTTGTGCTGTATCAGGTGTGGCCACCTTGGATGAAACCATTTCATCAACGGGCAACTGTGGGAGTGAGGATACTTCGAACCATTTCTGCGTGACCTTGACTTGTGACGTTTCACTTCTCATTGACTGGCAGTTGTTATGCAATTGACTGGACAGGGAATGCCTGTCCAAAGCAGAGCCATGTGCTGGATCTTGGGAACGTCTGTTACCAGAGGTAGCAGTGACAGTCCCGACAAACAGGAAATGCCAGATTGGTGGGAACCTAGAAAATGATGCATACCTGTATGTATACATATGTGCCTGAGGCATTACCGCCAGAGACTCTCATCATCCGAGCCTCAACAAAAACTCTCGTCGTTCGTATTTCTGCGCAACAGAATCCTTCATCTTCCTCCCTTACTTCATGCACATGCTTCCAGAAAGGTCAAAAACGATGGCCTTCCCCATTATTCCTCCCTCACGTCAAGCCCCGATAATCTCCACTGGAAGCGCTTTGAGACGCCACCTACCAATCCGTTCCGCCGTTGAACACGCGGATCTGATCCGGCCACGCGAGACGGGAGTGGCAACGGCGCAGGAAACCCAGCAAAAGCACAGAAAAACACACGCAGACGCTACTGTAAGAGATGCGTCTCTCGACCAACAATTCTGTGAGAATATTCAATGCCTCGCATGTGCATACATGATGCATCCTTGTTGTGTCTGGTTGTTGCCGCAAGATGGCGACTGCATAGGTACTCTAATACTGCATCATCCTCGCTGCCGCAGGAACCCGATGTGCCAAAACTTGAGACATTGCCAAATATCTTGTTGGCTGTCAAGTTTGACGTCTTAGACACACCGTTGGCTTGGCCCCCGTAAGAATTGTTTTCTTTTCTGCCTTGATTTGTTGTTCATCTGGAAAGCTTGGTCCTTGAATTGAAGCGAGTCAATTGGCGTTCCCCAACCCATCTTAATAGCCCTGTTTTGCAGATGACAATATCCATGTGCATAAATGATCCTGAAAGAATGTATGTAGACTTTATTTAAACAGTAACCCACAATGGTTGAGCTTTTTATGTTACTGAACCCCGTCGAAGGATAGTGACAAGAACGAAGTGGATGAAAGTTCTAGTTTTGCATCTTTATAATAACTACAAGTGCGTAGCAAGGTTAGCAAAGTACTCTTTGGTCACTGATCAGATGGTCTGTTCTTTTTGGCCATTAGGTGGTCTATGAAGACATATAGAGTTCTTACTCAAATTGTGGTTATTGCTATCATGATGTACCTACCTGTTTGAAGCCCTCTGTAAACAATTCCATAGAATCAAGCATAAGTTCTATATTCAGTTAGATCAACACGATCGATGATACCAGCCGCATGATACTTACCTTGAATGAAGAGACGAAGCTGTTGGCAGTGTCTGACATCATGCCGCCCTGCTCATCCTCTGCCACTTCTTCAAGATCGCCAATCGATTCCAGCGAGCTCATGGATTCTGTTTCCATGAGATCATTCCCTTCCAAATGATCGACAAGACTTTCGGAAAACTCGGTTGTTGTATCCCGAATTTGATTTCTCTGGTGCTCCCGGTCGGGGAGTCGCTGGCCGACGACAAACTCAGAGTAAAACATGATCTTTTTGTAGTTTCGAGAAATAGTAGCCAATGATTGCAGCTCGCAAAGGCCGTCCCTTTTATTTTTGAGGGTCAAGTACCTGACCTTCTTCGACCTGTCCCTGACCAGCCTCACGACAAACGCGGTGTCTCTTTGCTCAATGTACTGATGTACTGATGTACTGCTTTGTTGAATTGCTGAACACTTTCGGCATCATGCCTTTTCGACATTAATTCGCTGGTGATTTCATCTTCATTCTGTTCAAAACACTCGCCGACAATAAGGGCGAGATCCTCACTATAGGGATTAGCAACTGTCTTGTGATTAAAGGGTGAACATTACATGTTGGTCGTCTCCATGTCGAAATTGATCTCTTCTTCACTGAACTTGTCAAGTTTTGTCAATTCGGTGTCTAGATTTTCCAATGAACCCTTTGCGTTGTTCGGGCATAGTTTCGGGCGGGGTTAGACTCTGATGACTTGAAACCTCTGCCTTGATGGTTTGCCAGTATTGTAAGTCAATCCTGTACAACTGAGCACCCAGTCCTCTTCTTGAATAGACATGCTTGGCCTTCCGCGCTCTCTCTTTTTCAGTTGGGTAGTGACTCTGCGCTGCTTCGACAGATAATAAGAGGGTTTGCAGGAGAGGTTAGAAGGGAGAAGAAATTCTAAAGAGGAGGAGAATTTATAGGAGTAGAAGTTGTGGAAGAAGGGAAGTTATATAGAAGAAGAAACGTTGTAGAGGAAGAGGTTGTTGAAGAGGTGAGGTTGGTGCACTCAGCCTGATGCTCATGCGGATATTAAGCGTTGGAAACTGAAGAATAGGGGAGGTTGAAGAAGGGAAGAGGTTGAAGAAGGGAAGAGGTTGAAGAAGGGAAGAGGTTGAAGAAGGGAAGAGGTTGAAGAAGGGAAGAGGTTGAAGAAGGGAAGAGGTTGAAGAAGAAGGAAAGTTATGTAGAAGAGAGGTTATATAGAAG